>JAODXP020007789.1:0-70000 GCA_027497455.2 Sardinella longiceps | reverse complement strand
ATCCAGTATCATCTCAGACAGACAAGAAAAGGTTAATAGTTAATTTCAGGCATTTGAGACTTGACTTGAGACTTGACTTGGTCTTGGGACGAAAGACTCGAGACTTGACTTGGCATTGCTCCCAAGGACTTGAGACTTGACTTGGACTTGACTACAAAGACTTGGGACTTGACTTGGACTTGGAAAAAATGACTTGTGAACATCACTGACACACACACACACACACACACACACACACACACACACACACACACACACACACACACACACACACACACACACACACACACACACACACACACACACACACACACACACACACACACACACACACTGATAGCCAGAAACTGTTTCTGATATGGGTGAGGTTGGCTGGAGTCCGGGGCGGGATTGTAGGGGGTGGGGTGCGGCATCACAAGCACTTTTTTGAGCATACAAGTGCCACCAAAAAAAAAAAAAAAAAAAAAAAATGCAGGTAATGTTTTGCTTTATTGATTTTTGGTAGCTTACAGTTAACAGTTAGGTAGCCTAAAAGTAAATAACAGAAATTAAAATGTATTTAAAATAAAAAATAGTTAGTTAGTTTACAGTTTATTATGACTAAAATAACAAAATAAAATGAAAAACCAAATATGTATTACTCTCTTCCTGACTACAGTATGGAATTGAATGTATGATGCCCATAATTAGTGCAGTTTGTGACGGACACAAATGGAAAGAAATCAACACAGTGGACTTTTATTGTGATGCTGCATTTTTTATTAGCTGCGTGGCAGTGAAAGACGAAAAAACAGACAGAGGACAGGGAATTCTAAAGTTAATTTTAAGAGCTGGTGTTCTGGACTATGTGGTGGATGTGGTGCACACAAAGGCGATGACTCCGACCGTCACTGGACTTCTCCGTGGGCATCCAAGTCGACAGATCATACAATTATCAATCAATCAATCAATCAATCAATCAATCCATCAATCAACCATCACAAACACACACAACTGTCTAAAGTCACTCATTAGCTGTGTTTAATTCAGAGTATGTTTTATAAAAGGAAAGCTTAAGAGAAGTTCGGTGTGATAAGGACACAAAGTATATTGCAACATCATAAAAAGCTGGAAGGTTTGCAAAATAGCTAAATTTTGATACGTTCATGGAAGCTAGAGAAAGCCACTTGCTAGCTGAAGCTTCCGGGGGCACCCAGCAAGTGGTCTTCTTCAGCCTGCATGAAACATACAAATTCTGCTCCCCGGAAAATGTTCCAACTTTTTGTGATGTTGCAATGGGTCCTTATCTAACCGAACTTCTCCTTTAAAGATTGTTGCAAAAAACTTCACGTGTGATGTCTTATTATTTGGCACACACAAAGGGACTCTTCTCATGGCAGAAATAGTCATTCCAGATGCCACTCCCTAGAAGAGAAAACGAGAAAACCAAAGCATTGCTGTCAAAATATCGCTCACATGTCGCTCTAATCACTAATGATCACAGCCTGTTGTTTACAGCCAAAATACATCAAGCTCATCTGCATAAAGTTTAGCCATATCATTAGCCTAGTAAACCAGCACCACCCGCTGGACGACAAAACGTTTTGTCTGCGAGTGGGTCTAGCCTCGCATCATTCTCCAATTCTGCCAGAATGCCAGGAATCTGGCTAAACCAATCATAACGCAGAGATGTGTTTTGAGTCAAAGCGGGCGGGGTTTAAAACCAATCATAACGCAGAGATGTGTTTTGAATCAAAGCGGACTGGGTTTTGAGGGATTGACAACAGAGTGTTCGCCTACAGGCACAGACATGGTTTGAAAGACAACGGGTTGTGCTCATCAACAATCTTCCATTGTATCCATTCATCGAGGCCAGACTAAATAGACATCCAATCTCACATTACGCTGTTACATTATCATCAGGCTACCATATCATGTGTAGATGCTAACTGTTTTTGTCAGTACTATAACTTCTCAATAAAACGAATGATTTCTTGATGTTTTGTAACTCTTGGTGTGAACTACCTTTGGAGTTTATGGAGATGCAGTGTTCATTTCCGTATTCGTTGTTAGGCTCCCATTCGTTCCAGTTGGAATAGTTAAAAGGAGTTCCATCAGTCCAAAACCATGTAAAACCCTGTGTGCAAATCAGAACAAAACCTTCTTAAACATTTTTTTTTAAAAAAATGGATGAATTTTCTGAGCACTGAATGAGAAATATTATATTAGTGAACGAATAAAATATTAGTGAACGAATTTCGAATGAAGTGACTCAAGCAAACCGGACATTGGGGCCCTTCATTGCCCATAGAAACCCACACATGAACCACATTCTTATAGTTTTCAAACATCTTTCATTAATAGAATTAATTGTGTTGAATTTACACTTGCCATACTCCAGCCTAAAGTTATAATTTACTGATAAACATCAGCAACTAAATAAAATGAGTCAATCTTGTGGGCCCCTTGAGCCTGGGGCCCCAGGCAATTTCCTGGTTTGCCTGTTCTGTTGCGAAGGCCTTGTCTGGAGTATATTGTCGCTTTCTGTGAAAATTAAGACATAGACAGATTGCAGACATACTTCAGCTGATCCGCCACCCCCAATCCAAGTCCACTTGTTGTTTCCAGACAACTCCCCAACAAATTTAGACTCCATTCTGTTGTGGATGGATGCAAGATGTCCTCCATTCTCCACACATGCACTCTACAGGTTGATGAGACATTCCACATATTACAAAATCATTTAATAAGTAAGGTAAAGGGACACCAGGCAGGAGCTCCACCTATAGTCACCAAAATAGCCTATTTGAAAAAAATACAACTACATTGCACATTCTCAACAACCAATGTAAATTTATTTGCAAACCAAAAAGTATGAACCAAAGATGATCATTTCCGTGCGCTACATTGAGAAGATTTCAGTTATATCTACTTTCAGTTTCTATTTCGTGGACCCGCCACCAGTCATTCTGCAAGTGGGATTACAACTAAACAAATGCTAGAGAATGACGATATAGGCATCGGTCACCCTGTAACCATTTAATCATCGAAGTGACTTTGAGGCTGGTAAATTAACAGTAAAACGTTGCCTGGTGTCCCTTTAAATCAAAGGGATTGTGAAAGGTCAATGTTAGAATATGTAGCATTCAATAGAGGTGAAATAATGGGGGCTCTCAATTATAAACTTTTTCTACCAACCTCTGCCTCAGACCAGGTTGTAGCAGTGGAGAAAAATTTAAAACAGCGATCTCCAAACATTGTACGCATTGTAACAGTAACGTATGTGGTACAATGTTAACTTATAGTGAAACGTATAACATTTATGAAGTTCAAGAATACAGAATAATAATTTAATAATGCAGAATAATAAATACATCTGCAAGATGGAGATTACCTGTAGCCATGCTCAATGATAAAAAGAGAAAAGTAACAACAGGCAACATTGCCATGGCGGTCGACTCTCCTGAAATACAAGAAACATACAACATACAGTAGAGAGGAAAAAAAATAGAAATGTAATGCAATAAAAACATTCTGTAACAATGGCATTGAACAGATACAGACACAATCTAATGAAAGCTGCAAAGAAAAGTAAAACTATATTGTTTACGTCCTACACTTCACTGTAGCCTACACCATCAGCAACACCATCATACTACTCTGGAATGAACTACAGTTATGACTGAAAGACTGCTGTTACTGCATCTACTATAACAAATTAATACACCATATAGGTTATAGACAACATTAGAACATTTACCTATGACTAGCATACTGTTTATAGAAACTGAAAGACTGAAAAAAGGAATATGATATAGATCAACTCACAGTGGCGCCTCAGAATCAAAAGGCCTAAATGATCGATGCTGTTGCACATGCACAAGCAAGTTTTTTTATATCCAAAGAGACTCCCTCCCTCTTTAGGAAAAAAAAACAGTCAGGCAAAGTTATTGGTTAAGCTTCATGAAAAAAAAAAAAAAAAAAAAAAAACCTGCACATCTCAGCCATGCAATGTGTGTGTGTAGACTTTTGCGCAAGCCTATTCTTACAATGCACATTGTAATGTTTCTGTTAATGCAATAAATACAGTCGGGCTATTATTTAACCCTTTACATTTAGTCTCAGGACTAACATATCAAAATTAATTTCTTTAAAAAATCTTAGTATTTAAATCAAATTAAAATTGATTGAAAATTATGATTTTTGTCAAATCATGGAGGGTGTGCATGCATTTTTTATAGCCACAGCACTTTATTTTAACCTCTCATTTGTGTTAGTTCTATGTATGTTAGAAATGTAGATTTATATGATATTTTTTTTTCTTTTACAATCCAATGGATTGATTCACAACAGATTTGTCCTTTACTATAACAATGCCGCCACAGTATGCTCATTGAAATCCATCGTATCGCTCTTAAAAATCCAGCTACTGTCGTAATTTTCATTTTGTATGAATTTTCCTTTAGACAAATATACATGATGGAAAAAAAAGCTTTAACAGCTTCTGTTCCAGAGAGTCACTCTTTTACCTCTTTTACACCTGTTACAAATTCCATTTACACAGATGATTACTGTTTTTTGTTTGTTTGTCTGTTTGTTTTTAAATTTTTGCTTAATGTGTCTTGCTGTTGGTATTTTTGCCCATGCAAGCCCCAGTCCCCTATTTGGTTGCACTGATCATTTCCAGCATGTCGACATTATTACATTATGCAACTCAGAGGCCATCATACATCCATTTTTCTGGTGCAATAGTTAAGAGTCAGTTTCTGTAAGAATCATGCGGGTGGTGATACAAACCCTCTTCATTTTCCTTTCAAATTTTGAATACCAGTAGACACATGCCTAAGAAGGACAAAACTGTTTTTTTTAAACATTGAGAATGTTCCTAGCAAAAGTTAGGGCTTCCTAAAATTTCAGCATAATTTTGAGGTACTGAAAATTCCGGTTTTTGCCTTCAAATATCTCGCTGCGCCTTAATCTTACCATCCTGAAATTGTGGCATATAAATGTTGGGGAAATAAACTTTTGAGTAATGATGTCACTTCTGTGGCAAATTGAAGGCACTGTCCCTAAGGGCCTCCTCAATATTGGACCTTTAACATTTTTGTATCATTTCCGTATGCCTCTCACAGTTCATATGACACTCAAAACCTTATTACTTTGTTATATATATACACTTTGGAACCTCCTCTTTTAGAATTTGAATAAAATATATGGCCATGAATTGGAGATGTTAAGCTAGAGGCAATTATTTTAGGCAAATATGAAATAAAGTGCCTTTTTAGATGCTCATAGCTCTGTGCGCCATCACTCAAAACAGTTGAAATTCGCCTACTTTGTTCGTCTGCACTCATATTATCTGTGGTCCAAATATCTAGGTGGCTTTTTGTTCTATTATCAAGTAAATGAATTTTATTTAGAGCAGATATGCACCTATGATAACTGCAATGGAGGGTTGTGCTGACTAACCAGATAAACCAAAGTAGTAACCCTGTTACCCTAGCAATTTTCAGACTGTGGATGTGGTGGCACAGTGGTTAGGTCACAGACTAACAATCAGTTGACCAGGGTTCAATTCCCAGGTATCACATCATTTATGTCTTGCTTTTGGTAAGAAAATTATTAGGCGACATTACTTGATTAGATAAAGAAGGCTACCACTCAAATATATTGCAAACAATACAAAAGTATCAAAACTAAGTGTCTTTCTCAGGGGAGTAAGAGGACAGTCAAGTATAGAACCACCATCTTATTAGCTTACAAGAGTGATAGGCTGTTTCTTTACACGTTGTGCTATCAACTTGTGAATCTTTATAACTGTTTGCTAAACCTATTATCCTTTGGCAGGGCCGCTGCTAAGGTTTTGGAGGCCCTAAGCTTAACTGGTCAGGGAGGCCCCCCCCCCCCCCCCCCCAAAAAAAAAACAAAAAACAAAAGCAAAGACTTCGAAGTTCCACTCAAACCTTTACTATTTACGTTAAGTTAGCAAAACAATTAACGTTAGCCTAAACGGACTTACCGGCCAGGGATGCACGGGCGTCTTCTTTTTGCTTCTTTTTCTTTCGCTTTTCAGCACCAGATTCATGCTGTCTCTTCATTATTAGATGTCAACGATGTTGACACATTTACTGAACATTTGCACAGCAGAATCTTGCAATTTGCAGTTTTCTAACGTTGCTGCTTGCTGCTTCAATCAAAGCCGACACAACAAACTCAAAGACGCAATTTGGGATGTACCATTTCAGGGAATAGGGGTGGGTAGGACTATCTTTGTATATTAGGCAAAACTGTTAATTTGCTTGAATTGTATGATGAGTTACGCAATTTTTAACAAAAAATGATGGGCCTATTCATTACTAATTCATATATTTTTGCAATGTAACTATTATCATGACATTTTTTAGTAAAGCTCAAAATTGGAGGCCCCCCGAGGCCCTGCCAAGTGGTTGAGGCCCTACGCACCTTGCGTACTCTGCGTATGGGGAACGGCGGCCCTGTCCTTTGGGGTAGTAGACTAAAGGTAAATGACCAATATCAAATCGAATTTATCACTTTGTTTGAAACAAAAAAAGTTGAACACACCCCTCAGACAATCTAGCTATTCAGCTTAGACACTGCTTACAGAATCTACTTCAAGACTTAGAACATGAGAATAACATGTCCCTCATCAGATATAAACACTATACGCTTAGATCAAAGTTTTCTTGAACAATACATTAGGTTTAGAAGACTGCTGCCAAATGGTTCCATCAATAATGAGTGTTTTTGTCAAGTTCAAGAGCCCCAGAATATAGAGTTTGAGTTAAGTCAAGCGCATTAGTTCAAAACTTCAATGCTGACAACCAATTTGTAGCAACACCCTGTGATAAAGGGTGAGTGTGACCATGTGTGTAGGACTACACTTCTCTGTGATGGTGACTCAAAATGTCAATTACCCATAACCACCAGAGGCATCAAGGAAACCCTTATTGAGTTGCTTAGAGTGAGACATAGTGTTCAGACATCTATTACACTAACTGGTTGTAGATCAGCAATTTTAGTTCTTGAGCAATGGAAAACAGTAGTAAATTCATTGTTGAACACATTTACTTGACATGTAAAATTCAACATTGATTTGTCACACATCTATCCTTATCAATATGTGGAAAATTTCAAGATTCTTTTGCTTTCATTACATGGCAGATAATTCTGTTGTTTCCCCCATTAGATTCAGTGTTTTTTAGCAAGTCATCTAATTTCTCTTTCCTAGATATTACATGCTTGCAGTTCTTTAGGGTTAGACAAAGGATTTGACTGAGAACTGTGTGCTTTACTAGATCACAATAAAAACAAATACACATGATCAAAAGACTATGCAGAGCCTATGTCATTCAATTTGGTCCATTTTTTGAGTGACTTTTTTGAACTTTTCCCAGATAACAAAAAAATTATTTGTCATAGCAATTTGGCCCAAAATACATGAATGTCTTTCCTAAATCTGGGCTTTTGATTATGTGGCCACACACATCTCAAGGGAAGGTGTGCAAAATTATACCTCAATATCTCGAATATTTCTATGAAAACCATGCCTTTGAATGCACCCCACCTATTCCAAAGCAATGCCTGTGAGAATATTTGGAAACTTCAAACTATAATACCACCAAAACTATTTGAGAGTCAAGCATGCCTTTGTATGTAAACAGTCCAGGTGCTAAGCTTGAAATTCGGGTGCCTCCAACATGGCTTCAATACTGACGTGTTTTTTTTTTTTTTTTTTTTTTTCCCAGCTTTATCCACATGATGGTGCTGTTTTCAATTTCACATATTTCTAGAGGACCTATCAATGTATGTAATTCATGCAGTTAATAAATGGCATTTAATGATTAATAACGCAAAATGCCTCCAAGATATTTATAATACAAATAGATTAGATACATGCCAACATAATAAAAATAGTTTCAACCTTTTTTACTGATGGCGCACAAAGATATGGTCCTCTAATTTCAATGTCAATTTCATATTTGCCAAATGAAACATCCTCTCCATCAGTACTTGAAAATTTTGCAATCTTCAACCAATTATATTTCAAAACAGGACCTCCCAATGTGTTCATATCTTTATGATTGAGCAAGGTTACGTGTTTGCACAAGCATTTAGAGGCCCCAAAACAAGGCTCCAAAACTAAAAAGTTGAGTTTTCAATGGCCACCTAATGGCCGTCAATTGGGCTAGTGACCATCATAAACATATGGCTCAAAAGTGTTGGACCCATGCTTTGATTTTGCCAAATATCAGAGTGCAGTCTTGAAAGCCCACTGAAATATGGACAGGCAAAGTTGTGCATTTTGAAAAGCATCAAATTTCCACCTTTGCCATGAGTCATTTCAAAAGTCCCTAGCTTTTTTTAGGAAAGGTCCAAAATGTTTAAATTGTTATTTTTAAATACCTATCCCATATATGTATCTATGAGAATTTTTTCATTGAGATCTGAGGAGGGTTTGTATCAGCCCCTATGGAAATCCGCATGAGTCTTACAGAAACTGACTCTTAACTGACTCTTACTCAGCAAATGTGATACAAATAAGTATGAGACCTGCTGAATTGAGGTACAATTAAGTAGCCTAATCTAGTAAGAAATTATACCCATGTTGTATTTCTGTCTAGTCTCATTAAATGCAAGTCAAACCAAGTTGTGGGTTAAGAAACTTAAGGTTTTTTATAGGGTTATCCAAGACATCAAGTGAGTACAGAAAATTAGTCAAATTTCAATGAATGAAGCTTAGCATACACGCTCCCACCAATGACCAAGACCAACAATGTATTAAAATGTTTCTTGTATCACATGCAAATGCTTAAATTTTCAAGCATTTTGTTTGTTGTTGGGTATTTTCCACCGTGCTAATTTTTCTGTTGAACCCAATATGGTGAGAAAAGACCTTCAATGAAGAAAAGACCTTTCCTGGTGAACCAGTAGCCTGTAAGTAACAGGCTACTGGCACACTGCCCTTTCACGCCTCTCCGCAGGCGTGGTTTAGTCAAAAGATGCTTGCACGTGGTTGGAGCAACCTCATATGAATGACATGACACTTCGACCACTCACGTTGAAGCTTTGTGACGTAGGACGTGTTGTCACGTAAGGCCCGCCAGGTCGGGAACCAAAACAGAAACGTCATACCCACTGAAATCCCTCCCTACGATCCTGATTCGTCGTGCTGCCCCGGTTATTTCGAAAACGGAGGAGGAGAGCGAATCACTGGTGTACCAGAAGCCTGTTACTTACAGGCTACGGTTCACCAGGAAAGAAAAGACCTTCATTGAAGAAAGAATGTCCCACACTGACTTCTTAACTTAAATTTAGTTTAAACAGATTTATGTCTAGTTGTTGATCAGATATCAATTATGAACTTATGTCTATTAAGTAGGCTTGCCTACTTACAGGTATATAGGCAGTCAACTACAGTAGTTCTCTAGGGGTAGCTAAGTCCAATCTTAGTGTTTCTGTTGGCTCATGTTTAGCTTCTAGTGAAGGCAAGGATAGTCAGGATATAGGCAATGAATCTGATAGTTTCTGAGTGAATTCAAGCATAGCCCTGTTGAACGAGTCTGCTAAATACGTTAGTAAGTGGAACAAAATAATTTGGAACAGCATATATTGACTTTACTTTGAGTCAAAGGTACCTCGGATCTTACTTTCAGTGTAAAGTGCTTGTTTGCTTCTGCGTTTGCATTTGGTCTATGCCAGGGGTGGCCAACCAGTGGGAGACCAAGAGCCACATATCTGACTATGTTACAGCAAAGAGCCACATCGGCACACCGAAGCATGAACCTGTTACAACTAACCTCTGCCAAACAGATGAATCGTAAATGTCACACCCCAATATGACAAGAGAAATGTACTCCAATAGTAAGATCACAAGTTCAATTAAAAGTTTAGGTTAGCATGGACTGAGCTAGTGATGCTGAAATTTTGAAGCCTTGAAATGCGCCAATGACGACTGACAGAATGGCACTAAAACACAAACTTGGACATGAACGTAAGAGCCGCATGACTCGGGGCAAAGAGCCGCATGCGGCTCCCGAGCCTCGGGTTGGCCACCCCTGGTCTATACTGTTCCAAATTATTTTGTTCCACTCACTAACTAGTGCATTTACCATGCTCGTTCATAAGGGCTATGATTGAATTCACTCCAGAGCACCGCTTCAATAAATATAGGTATTGCACATCTCTGGCAGACCAGCCGAGAATCCATCAGAATGAAGGAAATCCCATGAATGTAGTTTTACTGGGTCATTAATTGTGTAGGGGAGGACAATTACAACCAGCCTCCTATACAATACAGTATGTCCTTGTATTGATGACTAGAATACAAGGGAGCATTTTAAATAAATTATTAAAAGAATAAATAAATACACAATTCTCACGCACCACCTCTCCCACTCTGTGTGGCTGTGTCTGCAATGAAAAAAATAATAATGTCTCCCTAATTTCAAAAAGAAAAAAAGAAAAAGAAATCTCACTCCAAGTTTTTTTGCCTTGAGGGCAGAGCTGCCTGGAGGCATTGTTGAGGGCAAGGTTGTTCAACCAATATACCAAGATAAATTGGGATATATTTCTTTTGAAATCTGTTCTTTTGGAATTTGAATAGAAATACTGACATTATGTGATTCTGTTAAGCATTTTAGGCAGACATAAAATTCAATACTAATCTCATAGCTTTGTGCGCCATCAATCACAACAGGTGCAATTCAACTTGCTTTGTTTGAACTTCTTATCATGGTATTATGGTTCTAATATCTAGGTTTATTTAAAGCCGATTTGCACCAACAATAATTCCAATGAATGTTTATGCTGATAACCCAGATAAGCCAAAGTGGTCACCTAGCCTGTGCCATTATGAGACGGTGGGTGTGGTGGAGCAGTGCTTATGACACATGTACAGCAGAATTCACAACACAAGTTCTCTGGAATCAACACAATCATCTGGGGCCCTAAGTGGGTGGATGACTCAACCCAATGGATGATGACCAGCTTCACTGGAAGCCCAAATACACCAGGATCCGTTTTCCTCCCTCCTAAAGGCCCCATGATGACTAACTTCACTGGAAGCCCATATACACCAGGAACAGCTTTCCTCCCTCCTAAAGGTCTGGTGATGGACCCTCCCTTCATGGCCTCCCTGATGAATTCTACCCTACTTTGGCTACCACCTGACTCTTACCCAACCACAACTACATGCATCAATCAATCTATGCTTTGACTATGCCATTTAAATCCAAAGTAATTAGTAGAGCACCAAATAAAAAAAAATGCCTCACGTCACTACACAGGCAGCACAAGAAACACTAAGGTACACAGAAAAACTCCCTTCTGTTTGTAGGACTTCCTTTACAGAAGACACTTTGGGCAGATCCACGCCTCATGGGCTCAGTCCAACTGCCTGGGATTCAAAAAGTACTGTACCTACAGAAATGGCTGCCCGCAGAAACATTTCTTGGCGGCCCCCGATGGCATATCATAATATCTGTAAAACGGGTAAAACTGTAGGCCAACATTGCTTTGAAAGAATTAATCTCCATTTAATGCTGTTTTATTGACATCTACTGTACAGGCATTCTTTTATTGCAATAGTTGCCCAAACTGTTGATATGCAGTTCTTGATCACTTCAATGATTACAAATGGGATTTTTTTTTCTTTTTTTTTTTTCTTTGCGGCCTTCAGTTCAACGTTGGGTCCCTAAATTGGCCCTCACGTATCAAAACTTTGAGAACCCCTACTGTACAGTTAGTGTTCAAGTGATGGATTTGACGGAAGTAACATAGACTACGTTTACATGGACATTAATATTCCGACTATTGCTCATATTCTGAATATGACCATATTGTGATTATGCTGTTTACATGAGCTGCTAATAGAATATGTAAGGGATAAAGGCCAACGAGGTGACCAGTTCTTCAGAAATAATTGGCGAGGTGGAACCAAGTTATTCGTTATCCCGCTTATCTCCCGTTTCTATTTATCTCTCGTATATTTGAAGAAGCGTATAAAACATAAAAGAAATATGTGACTCAAATTTAAAAGAAGCTAACCTGTTTGGTTTGGGTACCATTTTCAGTTGAAAGTAGATCTACAAGGCTGCTTATTGTTGTTATCGTTACCATTCTAAAAGGCATTCATATGGAATGGTAATCAGTTATTAGATGAGTTATTTTTTGGAACTACTTCCAAAGTAGCCAGTTATCTGGAAATAATGGTCACCTAGCAGCCAATCACAGAAGAGAATGGCGTTCTGAAGGGAGATAATCCGTTCATATTCCACATTTACATGCAACATCGCATATTCTGATTAACAAAGTAGAGCCAGAATCTTTTTCAACTATCATTTCAGTTCCATCCACGATTCTTCTCATCTGTGAAGACTCTAAAATGTGAATCAGGGTGTCTACAGGTTTGAGCAGGTTAAATTTAAGACTTTTTAAGACTTTTTAAGACCATTTCTAAGGTCAAATTTAAGACCAAACCTACTCGCGCCAAAACATACTCAACCACTAGTTACAGATAAAATGAATATAACTGGTTTAGCTATATAATGTGAAAAAAATAAAGCATACAAATCTTGAGGTTGTACTGTATACTGCCATTTTATTTGATTGTTCTTTTGAATATTATACTGTAAACACTACTACAGAGGAAGCATTGTTTTCCATGAAAATGTCTACGGTCAAACAATTTATGGAAAGGATGAACTATTATGACAATAAGTATGCAGTCACATCCTTTGAATGGAGTGTAACAATGACATTGCAGTCAAAACCTTTGAATAAGTATGTGAAGATGTGAACAAGGGCGTCAGTTTGGTTTCTGAAGTGCTGGGGACAAAAACACTGATATACAGCATGGTTCCAAAGTGCTGGGGATATACATTTCTTAATGTTTCTTTTATGCTTCTGTCTATACAAAATTGCAACATGTAAGCCTATCTTCTCGCAAAAAAAAACAAAAACAAAAAAACCTATTAGGCCTATCTAGGTGATACGTGAGGAATTTATGTTCGGACAGCTTTGCGCACGCGAGTAGCGCTTGCAATCTGCTGCGCTCTCTCGGCAGATCTCAGACCTAGGCTATAACGTAAAATAAAGCTTGTAATGTGACGGAAAAATAATTAACATGATCCCAGTCCAGTGGAAAGCATATAGAAACAGAATGTTTGTTTGTTGACAGTAAAAACATGTTGCTTCGTTGGTCTGGGAACCGAAAGTGAAAGTGGATACATTTGGATAAATACGGTGTATGGGAGAAGGGCGATTAGGCCTTTTGCGTTTAGGCAAGAGTCGTTTAGGCCCCCTGCCATCGTTTAGGCCAACAGGGAGCAGTAGTTTAGCCACAGGGAGCAGTCGTTTAGGTTAGGCTACAGCAGCTGAAATCTTTGCATCTCCACTTTTTATTAGCCAATTATTGTACATTCGTTATTATAAGACATAAATCAGCTCTACTGGTCTGTCTGAGTAGCCTACATATCGATGGTAAATTATTTAATAACCAACTTAAGTGTGGAAACTTTTTTTTTTAAATAAATGGTGATTTATAAATTCATAAAATTGTGGAAATAATCATCCGCATTGCGTTAGATTCGCGCGGTTTGTGAGAATTAAAATACATTTATAACACCTTCCCTTAGGCCTACAATTGAACCATCCGGTCCATAACTTGTCCATATCTTGCGCACACGTGAGCGCAATGGAAGGTGAAGGGAACAAGAGGCTATGCTCTAGGCTTTGCGTCTGCATTAAATTCCCTTCGCAGATTTCCTTCCTTTGAGGTGATGTCATCTTTGTTCACGATTGAACCAGGCATATCACTTGAACTAGAACAGGCTAGACTTAACGGTTGACGGCGACTTTACTTGCTGTGAAATAATTCTTGGGACGTTTGTTTCAAAAGTGTCGGTATACATTGCATTGCCTAATGTGCAAGGAAATCGCTAAAATGTTTACCGTTAATGCACTGAAATAGGCTTACTGAAAACTGATCGTGCTGCAAGTCTCTCACTCTTGTTCCCATCACCTGCCAAACCTTTCCAAAGAATAATAATAGGCAGAAAATGTACGGGACTAATTCAATAGAAAAATAGCTGCCCCGGCCAGTGATGCAGAATGACGCTGCGAAAGTTATGCTTTTAAAAGTCATTAAACATCTCGAAAACAAACTCAATGGTTCATATGAACTAACTGCTCTATTAGTCCCAATGTAAATGATTGTAACCACACAGTTTGATAGCAATTTAAGTCCCAAACAAAACGTTAATCTCTTGGTCAACAAACGTCGGGCTGAACGGTTAAAAGACGCTACTTCCCCAGCTGATGCGTCTTCAAACAAAAGCTTGCGGTAAGTTCCTATAACTTCACCAAAGTCACTAGTCTTCGATTCAGACTTTAGCCTACATGAACACGCAGAAGTAGTCTATCTCTGATCTTGTACAGTATGTAACTGAGACAGGCTACCACAAAGTAAATGTTAGAATTTGCGCATAAGGCCTAGGGAAAATCTGACTTTACACCAAGTCTAGATGAGCACAGCTGTTGTTTAGACCTTGCCTGACCTTTTTTTTTTTTTTTTTTTTTTGCCTTAAGTGAGATTGGCTTTATTTTTGAAAATTCTCTGGCAGTGGAGGAATTCTATATGAGCGCTGCTGATCCAACGTTATTAATTGCGCAAGCAGACAACTTTCCTTGTAGGCTATTCGCGTGGATATCGTAGCCCTGGCATTAGAGATTTTCTGTTAATGACATGTTATTTTAAATTGTCAATAGTGATGAGGACAAAATCTGTCATAACAAAAAGTCCCTGGGACATATCCCCGGCGTCCCCGGCTAAAATGACGCGCTTGGCACTCTGCATGTGACAGTCCACTGCTTTTATCCCCATTGTGCCCAACTTAAAAACCTTGCAGCAGACTGCACAGTAAGCCTCGTGGTCATCTTTAGGCACTGGTTTCAGCCACCAGGAGTAATTCGGGTTTTCGAGCCATTTGTTTCTAAATTTGCATTTGCCCATCCTTCGCCTTCTCTCTCAAACTCTGCTTCTGAAGAACTCTCCTGCTGGTAGCCTACCTTAATGTCGAGCATGCGCATGCGCGGTCGAATCACTGATGAGGTACAGTGGGCTAATAGAGATACGTAGGTCGAATCGGCTCGAAAGCGAAAATAACCATTCTTTTTCGACGTGTAAAATTTTAGTGATATGGATGATGAGTCATTCTCTCGGAAATCAAAATTTAAGACCTTTGGATTTATTTTTAAGACAAATTAAGACTTTTAAAGGCCTTATATGAGGAAAATGAAATTTAAGACTTTTTAAGACTTTTTAAGGACCCGCGGCCACCCTGGTGAATGATGCGATAAAGGTGTTTATATGACCAGAACACAGCTCAGTAATCAAAATATGAGCAGTACACTCCCCCAAACTTAACTCCGATTATGCTTATTCGGAATATGACCTTATTCGGTTATAAGGTAATCAGAATATTGCATTTACATGGCACAATCATATAAGAATATGGCCATGTTCTGAATAATATCTGAACATTAACGTCCATGTAAACGCTGTCATAGTAAAAACATGTACAGAATATTGTCTTACAGTATTAGATAGTGGTCAAAGGATAATGTGTAGAGCTTTGAATCAAATGGAAGAAAGAGTCAATTGATAGAGTAGATAGGGTTCCTGAGTTGAGTAGAGTTCCTGCAATCATTGCTTGCTCATTGTTAATATTCACGATAAGAAGAAAGCTGCAGGGAATTAAGGAATGTAAACATGATGGCAATTGTTGTCTCTCAAATGAATAGTTTTACTTCCTTGTTAGCACAAGGCAATTACACTTGCCTTTCCACACTTATCTTGTATCTCTTTACTTTAGTTTTGTTAAATAATCGGCTTTTTATAAAGTGGGAGGGATCCTCTTAGGATATAAAAACGTGATTTTTCATGTGCAACAGCATTCATTTCTACCATTCAGGCCTTTTGATTTTGTGCTGTCAATTGTGAGTTGATCTATATCATATTTCTTTCTTTGTTGTTGTTCTTAATTTCTATAGACAGTATATTTTAATCATAGGTAAATGCTGTTATGTCATTTATATAACCTAAGTGGCCTTTAACATTTACTATATAACAAATTAGAACAAAGCTGTACCAGCAGGGTTTCAATCATAGTTGTAGCAACTGAGTCCAGATGAGTATGATGGTGTTCCTGATGGTGTACATTGAAGCATAGGGCGTAGAATACAATGGTACAGAATGTTTGTGTTGCATAAGAAATCTTTTTTTTCCCCTCCACTGTATGTTGCACGTTTCTTGTATTTGTGTGTGGTTGTGTGTTGTAGAAGAGAAGACTGCCATGGCAATGTTGACTGTTGTTACTTTTCTCTGTGCCATCTTTGCAATGAGCATGGCGACAGGTAAGTAGAGCATCTTATTAATATGAAATGTGATTTTCGAGGATGTTACAAAAATGCATGAATACACATAGAAAACAAGTCAGTCTGAAAGGTGCTGGGTGATGACAACAGTACAGTGTTGTAACAACCATGGTAGCCAGGGGTGGTCCTACTCTCTTTTTGGTGCCCTGGGCGAACACCTTATCTGGCGGCATCACCATCACCTGTGATTGTACTTTTCGGCGCTCGCGTGTGCAATAATAATTTTAAAAACCTTAGGAGTGCCTGTGATCCCGCCCTCCCGACAATTCCGCCCTGGGCGACCGCCCATATCGCCCATGCCAGAAACCGCTCCTGATGGTAGCTTGCTACTTCATCCTGAGGCCAATATAGGTTGAGCTTTGGTGCACTCCAGGTCTGTTTCATGTGTCTATTATTTTCAGATTGCAGCGGTGTTGAAGCCACTTGTGCCTCTGGTTGGAGCAGCCATGGAAATCGCTGTTTTAAATTTTTCTCTACTGCTAAATCCTGGTCTTCTGCAGAGGTTGGTAGATATTTTTTTAATTCTTCTGCTTCTTTAGCCTGGGAGTTCCCATGCTCCTTTGCACGCTTATTTAATTTCACTCTGCAAAGCAGCATGGTGACCATGACCAATTTTCTCGCCTGCTTTCGGTATCCAATCACAGAACAAAAAGAGACTAGTAAGGTCCTCAATTGCATTTTACGTCACATGGTGGCTCTGGTATTGGCTCTGAGCTATGTACAGACTCTATGATAGACATTTGTAGCACCCAATAAATGTCTCTGGACAATCGTTAACGATAGCTTCCGCTACGAAGGATTGCAATAGGTAGGTCTCCAGACTAAATATCACTTGTGATTTTTAGTTTGGCATTCGCCAGGCTATTGCTCCTTCGTATTCTACCATAGACTTTTGACAATCCATTTTATTTAAATTTTCACCTAAATGTGTTTGTTTTTGTACTGTGAAATTTCTCATCAACCTTTAGGGTGAATGTGTGAACAATGGAGGACATCTTGCATCCGTCCACAATGAAGATGAGGCTCGTTTTGTTGGGGAGTTGTCTGCAAACACCATGTGGACTTGGCTTGGGGGTGGGGGATCATCTTTGGTAAGTCTGCACTCTGTTTATGTCTTACTTTTTACAAGTAGAAGAAAATAAAATTATACTCCAAAGTATTATAACTATAGCCCTGTTGTCTGAGGTCACCAAGAGCTGTCAGTTCGAAAAAGAACTGCCTGCAATACTTTGACCTCAACAATGTAAGCCACTTCATTTGAATATATAGTATTGTATGGGCTGCTTAACAGTTTGAATGCCAGGTGTTTTTAACAAGCTTTGGCCCAGAGTGCCAGCAATCCAGGCCACTGTTGCCTATTTTTATAGAGCCACAGCGTATTCTGTGTTATAGCTATGGACACATACTATGGGTCATTTGAAAGGTAAGACTCTGAGCTCTCAGTGGGTGAAAACCGTTTATTTCTACATGCCTCCGTTCCTGAGAAATCCCAAGCTAAACAGTGGGTAGTTTTCATCAAAATCCTTGTTTTTTTTCTAGAAAAGGAGATATCACCGACATATTCGGCACTCTGACAAGGCCTCTTGCATGCGCGTCGCGGCCTGTCACTCACTCCACTCGGCCCTGAGACTGCCATCTAGTGATGAACCCGCGAAAGGACAACATGACATGACGTGCATTATTTGACACAAATGCTGCAATAGTAATCAAATGCTGCCTTGTGATGTGAAAATGTCCAGACAAAATGTGCAGATCGTGAGTTTTTATGAGTTTCCGATCGTAATTTATTTCAGTTCTATTTATCACAGAGTTCCAAAAATCATATATAACCTGTGTGAGGGTTTCTATTTTCGTAAATTAAAAAAAGGCAAAAACGTAACATTACGTTTTTGGCACTCAACGCATGACAAGTAATAACGGCATATTACGTTTCTGGCATTCAAAGTGTTAAGGATGGTTTGGGATTATATGGCAGTGCTTCCCTCAGGACAGGTTTTTGTTGTGTTTTATATATATATATATATATATATATATATATAATTTTTTTTTATTTGGTGACCCACAAGAATTGCTTAGTGTTCCAGATTTTTCCTTTAATGGCTGAATGTCAAAAAAAACATTTAAGAAGGTTTTGTTCTAATTTGTACCCAGGGTTTTACATGGTACTGGACTGATGGAACTCCTTTTGACTATTCCAACTGGCATGCGTGGGAGCCTAACAACTATAACGGAAATGAGCACTGCATTGTCACAAACTACAGAGGTACCTCTGTTACTAAACAACAAAAAGTCACTTATTTTATAGATATCAGCGATAACACTGACAAAATCAAAGAGCCTCGACCTTATGGGGTGACTGCATTGACAAGAATGCCGGAAAAGGCTCAACTTAATGCAAATTAGCCTTTTAACTTTAATAATTAAAAATTAGTAGGCTAAACAATAGGCTCTGGTCCAGATAAGAGAGCAACTTAAGCAATACTTTGACAGCAATAGTTTTTGAGTCTACGTGGTTTTACATCTTTTTTCATTAGTTAATCCTGTTTATAGGTTTGTACTGTAGGTTTATGAGTAAAAAATGTTTTCTTCTTTTCCAGATGATACAGTTGGTGGCGTCTGGAATGATTTTACCTGCCATTTCCAGCGCCCATTTTTGTGTGCCAAATGATAAGGAATCATGTTTTCATAATGCATCAAGTTTTTCTTTCCAACGATGTATTATTTCAAATTTTGCTTCAATTAAAAAACACTCAGAAACAAAGATAATGAGTGCTTTTAGACAATAGTGTTTGTGATGACTGTATGATCTGTTGATTTCGATGCCCACAGAGAAGTCCAGTGACGGTTGGAGTTATCACATTTGTGTGCACCACATCCACTACATACTCCAGAACACCAGTGATTAAAATAATTCCCTGTCCTCTGTTTGTTTTTCTCTTTCACTGTCACATGACTAATTAAAAAATGCAGCATCAAATTCCACTGTAATGGTTTCTTTCCATTTATATCCTTGTCCTGATGCATGATATCACTGAGATCAGATTTCTAGTGTTATGTCACAAGCGCTGCACAGACTATAGGCATGAGTATGAATAGGCCTATGTTTATGTTCGTTACATTTAGGGTTTCAGGAATATGGAGTGCAATTTGGAGGAAAATTTCACATGCACATATCTCTTCGCTCAGTGTTATTTTACATGAAAGAAATTTGGCCACATAGTAGAAGAGGCCATAGACTGGCCATGCCAGCACCTCTGGAGTTCCCATACATTTCCATTGGAAGAGGGCCCTGGAAGACTAAAGTTTTTTTTGTGTGTTTATATCATCTTATATCACAATCAAGTCTCAGTCACTCCTACCCTTGAGACTTCTTACTTATGGAGGTCATTTTGTTATCCATTTCAGATTACTATACCTTGTAGAGAATAATAACATCTCCTTGGCTTATCAGGATGATCTGCACCACGCTCCATTGCAATCATCATGGATGCAAATCTGCTCTAAATAAAGCTCCATATTTAGATCAAAGATAATAAGTAAAGCAGATTCTAACTGTTTTTATTAATGGCACACAGCACTACAGTATGGGCTTTTAGCCTGGCAATCGCCTAATGAGCTTCTAAAGTGGCACTGAATTTCATTTTTGCCTAAAATAATTATCCCTATCTTAGCAGGGATGCATTTGAATTGACTTTTTTATTGACAGTGTAGACTACAAAGCATACTAGAGCATGTAAATAAACAAACAAATATCTGCAATGAAAACCTTATACATCGTGTGAAATGTGAGAGGAACATGAGCCTCGCCTATACATCCTGTTGTTGCATGGAATTTCACCATCATGTCAGTATGACCAAGGAGGCAATTTTCTCAACTCTCGAGCCTGGAGAAATCAGGAGGACCTAGGCTGAAGGAGGCGAGCTTATGATGAAAACTAACGAGGCTTGAGTCTGATCTGAAATGTGAGTCACATGAGTCTTCAATTTGCCATAGTTGTGATGGCATAACTCGAAATTATGTTCAGCTTCATAGAAAAAGGCGTGCTCTTATCCAAGTTTTTTCAGCTTTTTGGTTTTGGGTGCTCTTTTAGTCCAAGGTTCTAGATCCAAGTTTAGAGATTTTCTATTGACTAAGGCACTCCCAGTTTAAAAAGTCTTTATTTAAATTAAAGATAAACACTTTATTTAAATTAAGATAAACAGTTAACTGTTTATCTTATGCCGGGTACTGTGTGAGAGGCGGGCCCAAAGTTTGTTGGCAGTGTGATTGACAGCTCTCTGCTGCTGGGAACTGTGTGAGAGGCGGGCTCAGCAGTGTGGAGAACCTCAGCACTATTTGTGTAGTTGTTTGCACTTGTCTTTCCTACACTCTTAAGAGTCAGTTTCTGTAAGACTCATGCGGATTTCCATAGGGGCTGATACAAACCCTCCTCAGATCTCAATGAAAAAATTCTCATAGATACATATATGGGATAGGTATTTAAAAATAACAATTTAAACATTTTGGACCTTTCCTTAAAAAAGCTAGGGACTTTTGAAATGACTCATGACAAAGGTGGAAATTTGATGCTTTTCAAAATGCACAACTTTGCCTGTCCATATTTCAGTGGGCTTTCAAGACTGCACTCTGATATTTGGCAAAATCAAAGCACACTTTTGAGCCATATGTTTATGATGGTCACTAGCCCAACTGACGGCCATTAGGTGGCCATTGAAAACTCAACTTTTTAGTTTTGGAGCCTTGTTTTGGGGCCTCTTACTGCTTGTGCAAACGCGTAACCTTGCTCAATCATAAAGATATGAGCACATTGGGAGGTCCTGTTTTGAAATATAATTGGTTGAAGATTGCAAAATTTTCAAGTACTGATGGAGAGGATGTTTCATTTGGCAAATATGAAATTGACATTGAAATTAGAGGACCATATCTTTGTGCGCCATCAGTAAAAAAGTTTGAAACAATTTTTATTATGTTGGCATGTATCTAATCTATTTGTATTATAAATATCTTGGAGGCATTTTGCGTTATTAATCATTAAATGCCATTTATTAACTGCATGAATTACATACATTGATAGGTCCTCTAGAAATACGTGAAATTGAAAACAGCACCATCATGTGGATAAAGCTGGAAAAAAAAAAAAAAAAAAACACGTCAGTATTGAAGCCATGTTGGAGGCACCCGAATTTCAAGCTTAGCACCTGGACTGTTTACATACAAAGGCATGCTTGAGTCTCCAACAGTTTTGGTAGTATTATAGTTTGAAGTTTCCAAATATTCTCACAGGCATTGCTTTGGAATAGGTGGGGTGCATTCAAAGGTATGGTTTTCATAGAAATATTCGAGATATTGAGGTATAATTTTGCACACCTTCCCTTGAGATGTGTGTGGCCACATAATCAAAAGCTCAGATTTAGGAAAGACATTCATGTATTTTGGGCCAAATTGCTATGACAAATAATTTTTTTGTTATCTGGGAAAAGTTAAAAAAAGTCACTCACAAAATGGACCAAATGGAATGACATAGGCTCTGCATAGTCTTTTGATCATGTGTATTTGTTTTTATTGTGATCTAGTAAAGCACACAGTTCTCAGTCAAATCCTTTGTCTAACCCTAAAGAACTGCAAGCATGTAATATCTAAGAAAGAGAAATTAGATGACTTGCTAAAAAACACTGAATCTAATGGGGGAAACAACAGAATTATCTGCCATGTAATGAAAGCAAAGGAATCTTGAAATTTTCCACATATTGATAAGGATAGATGTGTTACATGTCAAGTAAATGTGTTCAACAATGAATTTGCTACTGTTTTCCATTGCTCAAGAACTAACATTGCTGATATGCAACCAATAAGCATTGTAGATGTCTGAATACTATGTCTCACTCTAAGCAACTCAATAAGGGTTTCCTTGATGCCTCTGGTGGTTATGGGTAATTGACATTTTGAGTCACCATCACAGAGAAGTGTAGTCCTACACACATGGTCAGACTCACCCTTTATCACAGAGTGATGCTGCAAATTAGTTGACAGCATTGAAGTTCTGAATTAATGTACTTGACTTCACCCATACTCTGCGGCGCTTGAACTTGACAAAAACACCCATTATTAAGGGAACCACTTGGCAGCAGTCTTCTAAACCTAATGTTTTGTTCAAGAAAACTTTGATCTAAGCGTATAGTGTTTATATCTGATGAGAGACATGCTATTCTCATGTTCTAAGTCTTGAAGTAGATTCTGTAAGCAGTGTCTAAGCTGAATAGCTAGATTGTCTGAGGGGTGTGTTCAACTTTTTTTGTTTCAAACAAAGTGATAAATATACAGACATTTGATTTGATATTGGTCATTTACCTTTAGTCTACTACCACAAAGGATAATAGGTTTAGCAAACAGTTATAAAGATTCACAAGTTGATAGCACAACGTGTAAAGAAACAGCCTATCACTCTAATAAGATGGTGGTTCTATACTTGACTGTCCTCTTACTCCCCTGAGAAAGACACTTAGTTTTGATACTTTTGTATTGTTTGCAATATATTTGAGTGGTAGCCTTCTTTATCTAATCAAGTAATGTCACCTAATAATTTTCTTACCAAAAGCAAGACATAAATGTTGTGATACCTGGGAATTGAACCCTGGTCAATTGATTGTTAGTCTGTGACCTAACCACTGTGCCACCACATCCACAGTCTAAAAATTGCTCAAACAGGGTTACTACTTTGGCTTATCTGGTTAGTCAGCACAACCCTCCATTGCAGTTATCATAGGTGCATATCTGCTCTAAATAAAATTCATTTACTTGATAATAGAACAAAAAGCCACCTAGATATTTGGACCACAGATAATATGAGTGCAGACGAAAAAAAGTAGGCGAATTTCAACTGTTTGAGTGATGGCGCACAGAGCTATGAGCATCTAAAAAGGCACTTTATTTCATATTTGCCTAAAATAATTGCCTCTAGCTTAACATCTCCAATTCATGGCCATATATTGTATTCAAATTCTAAAAGAGGAGGTTCCAAAGTGTATATATATAACAAAGTAATAAGGTTTTGAGTGTCATATGAACTGTGAGAGGCATACGGAAATGATACAAAAATGTTAAAGGTCCAATATTTAGGAGGCCCTTAGGGACAGTGCCTTCAATTTGCCACAGAAGTGACATCATTGCTCAAAAGTTTATTTCCCCAACATTTATATGTGAAGTTAGACAAAGAGGGTGTCGCGCCAATTACTCTGGCCGTGAGGGTGCGTTGGTTCTTAGGCAATATTTCAGTCAGTCAAGGATGAACTCGCACACCATATTTTGCCGTTGCAAGTAAAAAAGCGGTTTAATCCATCCAAACAAAAAAGAAAAGAAAAGAAAAATAAAGTGCTACCAAGTGCACTACCCGCATGATTCTTACAGAAACTGACTCTTAACATGCACTACTCTGTCCTTTTGTGTTACTGCCCTGAAGAAGGCACTCATGCCGCTACGCGTGGGCCTTGTTTTTAAGTTGTCCATGTGAGGACTGGTCATTTAAATAAAGACTTTTTAAACTGGGAGTGCCTTAGTCAATACAAATCTCTAAACTCGAAATTATGTTTCCCTAACTTTATGTGACAAATGATTAGCAAGCATTTTAGCAATCATTTCAGCTAGTACATAGATAACACGCTCATATCCATCCTACTGATAGGCCTATGAAATGTCAATAGTAGAATGCCTTGTGCTTCAGGATACAATCCAATCTAATCTATTGTATCTGCTTTAAAGTGTTGGTTCAGAATGCTGAAGATAGGACCTGATTTCCAAGTAAGTCCGGTGGCCGGTTCGATTCCCGGCCGGTGAAAAGGGGAGGGTGGGGGGAGTGAATGTGCAGTGCTTCCTGATGTCCGGAAACCACGGATGCAGTGCCTTTGAGCGAGGCACCTAACCCCCAAACTCCCTCCTCAGGGGCCAGATCAAGGGCTGCCTACTGCTCTGTGTGTGGATGTGCGCACCACATGAAGCTCTGAAGCTCACTACTCCCAACAACTTGTGTGTGTCTGTGTGTATGTGACAGAGGCCAGCTAGCTCGGCAGGGGGTCAGCTCTATGTTCCTACATTTCCCTATGTTTCCACAGCCCTATGTTCCTACATTTCTTAGGAAATTTGGGAAATTGGGCCCTATGTTCCCACATCCCCGCATGCTCTCACATTACAAAGATTTTTTTCCTGCAACAATATGTTCCAATAAGAGCATGTCTACACCAACACAGGTAATATTTATCCATTTAGCCCTTCCGTTCACATTAGAATGGAGGATTCTGAAACTGATTCCAAAAATGATTGCTGAGGTTGAATTAAAAAATGATCGCTGAGGTGGATGAATATAAAATCGTTGTGGAATGTGGATGCAAAACTAAACCCCACTACCTGGAAGGCACCATTGAGGGCAAATAATACCAAGATCGAATCTTGCTTGAACTTACATATGGGGTCTACCAGGCAGGGGTAGAAATGTGGGAATATAGTACCTGACTTTGAAGAAAGAAAAAAAAACTCTTAGAAATGTGAGAATATAGGGCTGTGGGAACATAGACACGCTCCCCTACAAAGTAGGCTACACAGTCACCATGAATCACAATCACGCATCTACACTTGCAAACTAAAATCGCACCAAAATGTGCAACTTCAAACCTCTATCAGTGTTCCAATCTGACTGTTGTAACAAGAACAGAATCTGTTGTTCTGAGAACAGAAGAAAAAGGGGAAGTGGTGAAAGAGAAAGAGGTAGAAGTGCCGTTGCTGGTTTGAGCCTCACCACACCTGACCCCTGACCCCATCGGGGAGTCCTTGAGCAAGATAGTTCACCCCATATTGCTCCCGGTGAGCAGGTTGGTGCCTTGCATGGTTGCCTCCTCCATCCGTGTGTGAATGGGTGAATGTGAGGCATAATTTGTAAAGCGCTTTGAGGGTCTCCACACACAGAGCTGCTGACAGCGTTGCGGATCACTGTCCAATGGCCCCCTCACATCTGCAGCAGCCTACAAACAACGACCATAGTACAGTAGCCTAGGCCCTAGGGAATCAACAATGGATGTTCTTGTGAATCTCAACTGATTAGTAAATATGTCAGCATGATTTCATTGTATACTGTAAGTCTTCATATGCGTAATAATCTGTTCAATTGTGAAAATTAGTCAAGAAAATCTTATAAAGCAGGGGTAGGGGAACCTATGGCTCGGGAGCCAGATGTGGCTCTTTTGATGGTTGCATCTGGCTCGCATACAAATCTTTTATAAAAGAATGATAACGTTAAAAATGTAAAACATTTTCATGTAGGCCTATTTCAATCCATTAATCTATCTATTTCAGTCCAATGTGACTTGAATAGCAATTGTGAGAAATGGAAAGCCATTCACAGATGAGAAGTATGCCAAAACACCCTTTTTCTATACTTATTGATTACTTTTCGAATAAAGATAAGATAAATTAATGAATAAAAGACATGCCTGTATATTGTATGGCTCTCATGGAAATAAATTTCAAAATATGTCCCATTAATGGCTCTCAGCCAAAAAGGTTCCCGACCCCTGTTATAAAGTGATTACAGTAAGTGACAGGCAGGTGAAACTAGAACTTGACTAACAATACATGTATGTATTGGTCAATCTGTGTATTAGGCCAGCAGCTGTACGGATACTTCACTAGGCCCCCGGCAGGTGGGTTGAGTCCATGAGGCATGGATCTGCCCAAGGTTTGTTCCTAAAAATGAATTATGAGTAAGCGAAGGGAGTTTTCCTTGCTTTCCTTTTAGATCTTCCGCATCTGTATCCCACTCATCATATGTTTATTGAGGAAACAAAATAAAATTAGTTAATGAAAATAACTAAAATTGCTTTAGAAATTAAAAATAAAAATAAAAAATAAATAAAAACTTAAATTAAAAATTTAAAATAAAAAGAAATTGCTTAAGACAACTAAATACACTGATTATTCCACTTTTCCCTGGGGTACTAGAAGGGGTTATTACTATTATCAGTATTATCAGTATTATTATTATTACCGGTATTATTATGATTATTATTATTATTATTATTATTATTATAAGTAGTAGTAGTAGTATACAAAATAATGTTGTTCTTGTTGTTAGAGTCGATAGTTGATGTCAGTACTGCTAAAATTGGGGGAGGAGACTCAGTTCTGTGAGAGGGAGGGACTGTGGCAAAGGTACCAAAAGCACATGGCTACATAAACAAAACAGAACATGGTTAGAAAGGCAGAAAAAATCTATCACCCCATGCCTTGATAGCTGTCTTTGACAGACTATTTTATGTACTTTTCATTCAGGTACCACTTTGGAATTTGGTGTATTCAGAGTCTAAAAACATTTCTTTAAGTTCATGTTTTTGTTTTTATGGTTGACTCTACCAGTAAAATTGTAAATGCACTTAAAAGTTGGATCCAATATTATCTTTGTCAATTTTGAAGTGCCATAAATCAAAAAGTTTGAATTCTTTCCGAAATATTCCTCCAGTTCAATACAACATGATTACTGAAGTGATATATATTTAATTATCGAGGATCTCATATGCTTCTGTGTGGAAATATTGTCATCAAAAGCGGCCATCATTTTGTGTTTATACCATTTTCAGGAATCCATAACTTGGCAATTGTCTTACTCTAAGCTAAAATATTTGACAGTTCAGAATGTCTACATGTATGCAACACCGCCTGAAATTTTCAATTTTCTAACATGAAGTATGTGTAAGTAATGGCCAACAGAACTTAATAAAGTTAAAAAACTGCATTTTTCCTGTTTTTTAAGGCCCAATATCTCAGAAAGTAAAGTAGATACAAGGTTAATATTTTGCACAATTGCTGATGGGTACGATGGCATTAGGCACCTAAAGTTTGAAGGAAATCCGAGAGGGTCAGGCGGAATGCATTTGTTGATTTCACACGGAATGGCCCAGGTACTAGTCTGTACACTTTATTTTTTAATGTGTTTATTCCACTGTATCAAAGCGTAACAGGGATGTACCAACACAGATGTTACATGTACTTTGCTGTGTAACAGCCTGCTTGTTTTAAGACGTTGCCCAAACACATATTTCATATGTATGTAGGTACAAGTCTGGTACATTTTATTTTAATGTGTTTATTACACTGTTACTCAAAGAGTAACAAGGATGTGTCAAAAGAGTGGTTACATGTACATTTTTGCCGCTGCCACTGTGTTCAAAGTAGTTGCCAAACATAAGGGTGTCCTGAGAGTTGATTCACCCACTCCAGCATCAGGATGACTTGGGTCTCATTTCAGTTCATTGCCTAATTTCAGGAAAGCAGCGCTTTGGCAAAGTATTAAAGATGACACAGAATGGATTAATTGAGTATTGTACCATGTACAACATTGCTTTGAAAGAATTAATCTCCATTAATGTTGTTTAGTGACATCTACTGTACAGGCATTCATTTATTGCAATAGTTGCCCAAACTGTTGATATGCAACCTGATCATTACAATGACTACAAATGGGATTTTTTTTTTTTTTTTTTGCGGCCTTCAGTTCAACGTTGGGTCTCTAAACTTTGAGAACCTCTGCTGTACTGTTAGTGTTCAAGTGATGGATTTGACGGAAGTAACATAGCCTGCGTTTACATGGACATTAATATTCTGACTGTTGATCATATTCTGAATATGACCATATTGTGATTATGCTGTTTACATGAGCTGCTAATAGAATATTCCGTTCATATTCCCCATTTACATGCAAAATTATTCTGATTAACAAAGTAGAGGGTAGAGACCATAGATATTATAAATACTTATATGATATCTATGGTAGAGACAGTTCGTCAAAGTTCTGAAGAATCTTTTTCAATTATCGTTTAAGTTCCATCCACGATTCTTCTCATCTGTGAAGATTCTAAAAAGTGAATGATGCGATTAAGGCGTTTATATGACCAGAACGCAGCTCAGTAATCAAAATATGAGCAGTATACTCCCCCAAACTTAACTCTGATTATGCTTATTCGGAATATGACCTTATTCAATTATAAGGTAATCAGAATATTGTATTTACATGGCACAATCATATCAGAATATGGCCATGTTCCGAATAATATCGGAACATTAATGTCCATGTAAACGCTGTCATAGTAAAAACAAGTACAGAATATTGTCTTACAGTATTAGATAGTAGTCAAAGAATAGTGTGCAGTAGAGCTGTGAATCAAATGGAAGAGTCAGGAGAAAGAGTTGATTGATATAGTAGACAGAGTTCCTGCAATCATTGCTTGCTCATTGTTAATATTCACGATAAGAAGAGAGCTGCAGGGAATAAAGGAATGTAAACATGCGGCGGCAATTGTAGTCTCTCAAATGAATCGTTTTACTTCCTTGTTAGCACAAGGCAATTACACTTGCTTTTCCGCACTTATCTTGGATCTATTTACTTTAGTTTTGTTAAATAATCAACTCTCTTTTTCTAAAGTGGGAGGGATCCTCTTTGGATATAAAAACGTGATTTTTCATGTGCAACAGCATTCATTCATACCATTCAGGCCTTTGGATTTTGTACTGTCAATTGTGAGTTGATCTATTTCATATTTCTTTCTTTGTTGTTTTTCTTAATTTCTATAGACAGTATATTTTAATCATAGGTAAATGCTGTTATGTCATCTATATAACCTAAGTGGCCTTTAACATTTACTAAACAAATTAGTTCAAAGCTGTACCAGCAGGGTTTCAGTTATGGTCGTAACAACTGAGTCAAGATGAGTATGATGGTGTTCCTGATGGTGTACATTGAAGCATATAGGACGTAGAATACATTGTTACAGAATGTTTGTGTTGATTTTTTTTTTTCCTCCACTGTGTGTTTCATGTATCTTGTATTTGTGTGTGGATGTGTGTTTCAGAAGAGACGACTGCCATGGCAATGTTGCTTGCTACTTTTCTCTGTGGCATCTTTGCAATGATCATGGCAACAGGTAAGTGGAGCATCCTCTTAATGACAAATGTGGTTTTCAAGGATGTTGCCATAATGCATGAATACACATAGAAAGCCAGTCAGTCTGAAAGGTGCCGGGTGATAACAACAGCAGTGTTGTAATAACCATGGTAACCTGCTTCCTCATCCTGAGGCCGAGACGTTGAGCGTTGGTGCACTCCAGAGGTGCGTTCAAATTCGCCTAACATAGCGAACGTTCGCTAACATAGGCGGACAGTTTGCAAATCCTTGGAAGTTCTTGGCTAACGTTAGCGAACACAGACGAACGGTCTGAAAAGGTAGTGCTCCGCTAACAGCCCTGTGTGTAGGATAGCAAAAGATGTGTGTCCCGATTGTAAATAAATCCCAAAGAGCTTTAAATGTTGTCAGCATGTCTCACAACAACTTTGTCTCTCATTAATAGCCCCCTCCGAGTAATTTACTCTCTGTTTGCCATTAGTGTTTATAGTTTAAAACAAACATTCTGCGAAATCGTTCAAATTCCATTGATTAACGTGAACATGTTTGCAACAAGCGTTCGCTTATGTTAGATGAATCTCTGGTCTGTTTCATGTGTCTATTATTCTCAGATTGCACTTGTAACTATGGTTGGAGCAGTAATGGAAATCGCTGTTTTAAATTTTTCTCTACTGCTAAAACCTGGGCTGAGGCAGAGGTTGGTAGAAAAAGTTTTTATTTCTTGTGCTTCTTTTGAATGCTACGTATTCTAACATAGACCTTTGACAATCCTTTTGTTTTAAATTTTCAACTAGATGTTTTTGTTTTTGTACTATGTGGAATGTCTCATCAACTTTTAGGGTGAATGTGTAAAGAATGGAGGACATCTTGCATCCATCCACAACCAAGATGAGGCTCTTTATTCTGGGGAGTTGTCTGCAAACACCATGTCGATTTGGCTTGGGGGTGGGGGATCATCTTTGGTAAGTCTGCACTCTGTTTATGTCTTACTTTTTACAAGTACAGAAAGTAAAAAAAAAGAAGTCTGCACTCTGTTTATGTCTTACTTTTCACAAGTACAAGAAAGTAAAATTATACAAGTATTATAACCATAGCCCTTTTGTCTGAGGTCATCAAGAGCTGTCAGTTCGAAAAAGAACTGTCTTAAATACTTATAATAATAGCTATGTTCAGACTGCAGTCCAAATCCGATATTTTGCATATCTGATCAACATCTGATCTCTCTATCGACCGCGTTCACATCTCTCTATCGACGGCATTCACATATAGCAAACAATGTCGTTTTTTAAAAAGAAAATTTACATTTACCTCTCACTTCCGTCCATCTGCATTCCACGTGTTGATGTTTTTGTCACGTGACAAATGACACAAGTGACACGGTGAAATGGGATCCATATGGTTAAACTGTTCAAATCGCAGCATATCCGATGTAAATCACAATTGAAACCACCTCGGTAAGTGGGGTGTAACATATTTGGAAAAAACGGAATTCATGTGGTTTTCTGCTGTTCAGACCACCCAAAATAAATTCTAGTTACAATCTGGATATGCAAAAAATCGGATGCCAATCTGAACGAGGCCAAATCGCAACAATGTAAGCCACTTAATTTGAAAATATATGGGCAATTCCAGCGTTATGGAAGTTACATTTTCATGCATTATTGATGAACAAAAGGCCACATAACCTCTGCAAGCTTAGCAGTATTTCACTTTTTTTTCATATTCTTATGCAAACTTTGTGGCTTAATACAGGCAAACTTAAAAAAAATCATATCATGATTTACATCATAAGAATATGAGCCTTTCAATTTGCGTTATGGACGTGACGAAAAACGGACAAGCTTTTATGGGAGATTACAGTTTTTGCTTAGCCTGGCGAATGCCAAACTAAAATCACAAGTGATATTTAGTCTGGGGACCTACCTATTGCATTTCTCGTAGCGGAAGCATCGTTTACAATTGTCCATAGCCGTTTATTGGGCGCTACGAATGTCTATCATAGCGTCTGTACATACCTCGGAGCCAATACCAGAGCCACCACGTGACGTAAAATGCAATCAAGGGCCGTACAAATCCCTTTTTGTTCTGCGATTGGATACCGAAAGTAAGCGAGAAAAACGGCCATAGTCACCATGCTCCTCTGCAGAGTGAAATGAAATAAGCGAGCAAAGGAGCATGGGAATTCCCAGGCTAGTTTTTGCTATGAAGTCTGTGAAATTTCCTGAGAAACATAAATATTACTCCATTCATACCCAACAGGACACCTCAGTGAACACAGAAAACGACTTGATTTAAATGTAAATGTAAGATAAGTTGGTTTTCATTGGGGTTATTGTGGAAAAAATTGTGTTATGGACGTGACATCTGGAAAAACCTTCTAAAAACCTACAAAACAATTGTGAATGGTGGATTTTGACCTGTGACAGTAATACAATGATAGAAAATAACTGATAACATTGCAGGTTTGTGTGTGTTTTCACCCACTTATTCCCATTATAAGCCCCTCCATAGACTTACATTATGGCTGAATAGGTAAAAATTTTAACAAATAGATAGATATCCTTTCGAAATTTGCTCAGATGATAATGTTCATCGAGACAAAACTTTTTTGTATTGGAAGTTTTCTGAAAGAATGTGTATGTCCATGTAGATGACATGTCCATACATGGACATACAAATTCTTCCTCAAAAAATACAGGTTTTTTAAACATATTTGTATTGCATTTGGTGACCCACAAGAACTGCTTAGTGTTCCTGACTTTTCCTTTAATTCCTTTTGTTCTGATTTGCACACAGGGTTTTACATGGTACTGGACTGATGGAACTCCTTTTGACTATTCCAACTGGCATGCGTGGGAGCCCAACAACTATAATGGAAATGAGCACTGCATTGTCACAAACTACAGAGGTACCTACCCCAAGAGTTACTAAACAACAAAAAGACGCTTATTTTATAGACATCACTGACAAAAGCAAAGAGCCTCAACCTTATGGGGGTGACTATATAGTCAAGAAAGCAGTAAAAGGCTCAACTTAATGCAAATTAGCCTTTTAACTTTAAACAATTCTCAAACTAGAAAAGTGCTCCAATAGCGCAGACCTCCGCCAAGGCAATGTGGTCACAGACACAATATAAATTCAAGGTCATGTTCTGGATCCGAATCAGCTCTTTCTTGTCCCAATATACACATTGTCCGAAAATGTCATCCAAATCCGTGCAGTACTTTTCGAGTTATCCTGCTGACAAACAGACAAACAAACAGACAGACAAACCACCTCGACCTTGGCGGAGGTAATACAATGGGCTTCGGTCCAGATAGGAGAACAACTTACGGCCCGACACAGTGCTGAGCACTCTGCTTCCAACATTCGATTCCATTGTTTTCAATGCAACCACGCACACCAGCGCCGAATCCTTCCGCCGGCGATTGTGAATTGCGATTCAAGTCTATTTTGTCGAAGCTGTCCATTGACATCCAATATTAATTTCACAGGCTACTGTGCTAGGTGCTAGGCGAAATTGTCGGATTCCAAAGTGCTCCGCAATGCTGTCGGAACCAGTGTGCGGCCGACTTTAAGCAGTACTTTGACAGCAATGCTTTTCCAAGTGATTTTACATCTTTTTTTCATTCTATTTATAGGTTTATTGGTCTATGAGTAAAAAATGTTGTCTTCTTTCCAGATGATCCAGTTGGTGGCGTCTGGAACGATTATCCCTGCTATTTGGAGCGGCCATTTTTGTGTGCCAAATAATAAGGCTTCACGTTTTCATTAGGAATCAAGTTGTTTGTTTTTCTTTCCAACGATCTATAATTTCAAATTTTGCTTCTATTAAAAATACTCAATATGATGAGTGCTTTTAGACAATAGTGTTTATGATGATTGATCTGTCGACTCGGATGCCCACAGAGAAGTCCAGTGACGGTTGGAGTTATCACATTTGTGTGCACCACATCCACTACATACTCCACAACACCAGTGTTTGAAATAATTCCCTGTCCTCTGTTTGTTTTTCTCTCTCACTGTCACATGACTAATTAAAAAATGCAGCATCACATTCCACTGTATTGGTTTCTTTCCATTTAAATCCTTGTCCTGATGCATGATATCACTGCCCATACGAAAAAGATTTATATGAAACTTATAAGAAGTGTCATATAAAAACATATAAAAACCTTTCCTACCAGAAACATATATTACTATCCAAATATTATATGGCACATACTACAAAAGTGGCCCGTTTCTCATTTAAGTCATATATGAATGAAGCGCACAATAAATATGATTTGAATAAGTAAATGATAAGGAACATTAAGTTTCAGTATATGAGCAGAGGTGAAAGTAAGCCGGTACGCACCTATACTACGTACCGGTATAAGAGTGATAGGCGGTACGCCGTAGTGGTAAGACATGAGGGTTACCGCCCTTTGCTCTTTGATGTCAAAAGTGCCCCTCTGACAGGGCCTGCCTGTCTTTGGCATTTGTGACAGTAACACTTGTTGTTCAGACTTGGAAATTCGCTAAAATGTCTCACCAATTATTTGTGCCATTTGCAAATACATTTTCTGGCATCTGGCACTCCGAAGTTTTTTCTTTGTTGTTTGTTTTTGCGCACGCGAGCACCGAAAAATACAATAGCGGGTGAAGCGGTTTTGCTTCATTGTCTTTTGGAAGCTTTGATATGGACATACCTGCATCTACAATGGAGGTATTCAGCATCAAATTAAAGTAGACAACCAGAGGCATGCATTTGTACCACTTATATAAGGTGGTTCAATTTCAGTTTAAAGATCATTTGGCTAGGGAAATATCTTTATTTGATATTATAAACTTGGCTTAGTTAGCTGCTGGACTTCCATCTAATAACCAAGAGCTCAAAAAATAAAACTAAACAAAAAACACTACACATTATGATATAGACCTGTAATTTGAATAGAAGAGCTTTCTATCTCTCATTTGCAGAAAGTGAACACCCCCAAATCCGTTTGCCAGTTCAGACTTCAGTACTGAAGTTTCACACACAAGAAAGGGGAGGGGTTTGAGTTTCAGATCTTTTTCTTTGCTGTAGCAGCTAGACTTGCATAGAGTAGAGCAACTAATCCCATAGAGTTCTACAAAAAATAAAATAAAAAATAAAAAAGAGGAATTTAGTAGAAATGGCTATACATTTTTGGTTTGTTGTTTTTATCCTCTTGATCTAGGCCATGATGATGAGCTGTGCTGCATCATTTTTATTATATATATAGATTACTGTATAAAAGGGATAACCAAGTAGCCTAGATGTTACACTCAAACACAGGCTCAAAGCCATGACTACAATTGAGTAAATGTTAAAAAAAAAGAAAGAAAGAAAAAAACATTTTTCTGCCTGGTAGCCAGGCCAGTCACATGCTCACACACACACAGTAGGTTTTGAGTCCCACAGGTGACATGTGGGCCTGCCATTTTCAGTACGATCGTAATGTGGCAATAAGTAAGAAGTCAAGACAATTAGTATGACAGTATGTTCAGTTTGCTACCATGGAATGTCGGAATGTGTTTGAAATTAGCCCAATGCCGTAGGCCTGCTTACCTTTTTGTTTGAGCCATACATAACACAAGGGCACACTAGAATAGGCTATTGAATTTTTTTTTTTTTTTTTTTTTGTAGTACAGGTAAGAAATTCAAACTACTTTCACCCCTGTATATGAGACACACAAATTACATATAGGTTTGTGTGTGAAACATACATGTAACATACATGAAATTTATATAAAAATATGCAGGCTTTATATTTTCACCGCACACAGTGAAGTTACCTATACTGACCTGGTACAGTGGGCTGCATGCTGGAGAGTAGGCCTACTGATAGTTTAGATGACGCATTGGACGGGAATCAAACCATCAACCTTATAGTTACAAGTCTTAAGCCCTAACCACTAGACCACTTACCTCACTCAAGTCAGATGTAGCACTACGCGCGTTCATCTGATATTCAGCGATAGACGAATTATTTCAGGAGCCAGAAATCCTTGAATCTAACTGGGCAAACGGCTTGTCCATCAATTTAATTGACGTACACTGCAGCCAACCACATCGAAACCAACCGATGACGCTCGTTACGTTTGTTGGATTGGTTGGATTCAAAACAGTTGCTTCTTCGCTACGTCACACCCTCTACAGCAGCCAGCGGCCCTGATTGGTCCGGTTAGAGAATAATGGCTTGAAATCTCTCTGATGGGCTTCAACATCAGATCGTTGCGCGGAAGTGCCTTACGAAAGTTACGTAGCGCATGATCTGACGTGAGTGAGGTAACTAGACCACAGCTGTCTGACACAAAATGTGGCAACGACACCTACCATGGCATTCCCATGTATAAAGAATATGATATAAAACACATATGTTTTATTTTTAAGATATTTTTGGGGCTTTTTATTAGATAGGACAGTGTAGAGATGACAGGACACAAGTGGGAGAGAGAGAGATGGGGTGGGTTCAGGAAATGACCTCGGGTCAGAATCAAACCCGGGTCCCCTGGGTAATGATGCTCTAGCCACTGAGCCACGGCAACTATATTTTTAATAAACCGCTCACAAAAAGTAAGGAAACTTGACTTTGGCCCATTATATCCCCCCTTTAATAATACCAATCCCTAAAGTGTTTTATATCATTTTTATCGTTGGTTTGTCACCTTTACAATGAGGTATAGCTTGTAAGCATCAGACAATCGTGGAATGCGCAACACAGCCAAACGTGTGAGTAGTGCCAACCAAAAATGTGCCAAAATGGCCATGGTCATAGGGTTCTGCTGCATCTGATTTTGGGCCTCAAGTGCTGCCAGTCACTGGTGTGCCTAAATTAGCACCTGAGCTTCAGCAACTTGTTGGGTTTGTGGTTTCTCCTATAGCAACAACACTGGTGGAAAGATGCCACATTTGTTCCTTCAGGATAGGGCCTGTGCAATGGGGAACCTGAAGCTGGTGTCCCAACATGTACTGGCAGCATCATTGGTGTCAGTCCTGGTACCATTTCCAAACTTAGAACCAGGTTCCATGAGACTGCGGAAGCCAAAGACAGACCAAGACGTGGCCATCTCAAGAAGACAACACCCCAAGAAGACCGGTGCCTCACTTTTGCTGCACTGAACCGTAGATTCACTGCCAGAGACTTACAAGATTTATTCAACTGTTCAACTGCTCAAATCTTCCACACGTTACTGAGGGCCCTGACACTGAGTGTAAAGTGTATGGCCAACAAGTTTTTTTGTTCTTGTCCTCATTTCTTTGGGTGAGTGCAATTTTCAATGCTCCAAGCAACAAAGGCTATACCAACAGAACATAACAGTATAGCAGGCCATTTTGGCACATTTTTGGTTGGCACTGCTCACACGTTTGGCTGTGTTGCGCATTCCATGATTGTCCGATGCTTGCAAGATATACCTCATTGTAAAGGTGACAAACCAACGATAAAAATGATATAAAACACTTTAGGGATTGGTATTATTAAAGGGGAGATATAATGGGCCAAAGTCAAGTTTCCTTACTTTTTGTGAGCGGTTTATGTGAATTTGTGAATTCTCAGTGGCCTAATATCTGATGTCAATATCCTATTGATATTGTTATAGGAATCTTATTTTATAGGGGACTCAAAGCAGTCAAACCACTGCATTTTGCATGTGGTATGACTGCCCTACACACCCTGAGATTCTTATACAACATATAGGCCTAAAACATTGTAAAGTTTATATAAATCGTTTTCACATGGGACGTGTAATATACAATTCTTACATGGTGCAAAGTTGTATAAGTTTCAAATTATATGGATTTTATGTGGATTTTGCATGTGGCCTGAGTCCCCTATAAACCCCATATAAGATTCTTATACAACATAACAAAAACATTGTACAATGAAGTTTCACTGTATGTGCATTTTATATGGATTTTGTATGAGCTTTGAGTCCCCTATAAAATACATGTAAGATTCTTATACAACATGTAGGAAAAATGTAAGTTTCATACAAATCTTTTTTGTATGGGTGAGATCAGATTGCTAGTGTTATGTCACAAACGCTGCACAGACTATGGGCATGAGTATGAATAGGCCTATGTTTATGTTCGTTACATTTAGGGTTTCAGGAATATGGAGTGCAATTTGGAGGAAAATTTCACATGCACATATCTCTTCGCTCAGTGTTATTTTACATGAAAGAAATTTGGCCACATAGTAGAAGAGGCCATAGACTGGCCATGCCAGCACCTCTGGAGTTCCCATACATTTCCATTGGAAGAGGGCCCTGGAAGACTAAAGTTTTTTTTGTGTGTTTATATCATCTTATATCACAATCAAGTCTCAGTCACTCCTACCCTTGAGACTTCTTACTTATGGAGGTCATTTTGTTATCCATTTCAGATTACTATACCTTGTAGAGAATAATAACATCTCCTTGGATGATCTGCACCACGCTCCATTGCAATCATCATGGATGCAAATCTGCTCTAAATAAAGCTCCATATTTAGATCAAAGATAATAAGTAAAGCAGATTCTAACTGTTTTTATTAATGGCACACAGCACTACAGTATGGGCTTTTAGCCTGGCAATCGCCTAATGAGCTTCTAAAGTGGCACTGAATTTCATTTTTGCCTAAAATAATTATCCCTATCTTAGCAGGGATGCATTTGAATTGACTTTTTTATTGACAGTGTAGACTACAAAGCATACTAGAGTATGTAAATAAACAAACAAATATCTGCAATGAAAACCTTATACATCATGTGAAATGTGAGAGGCGCATGAGCCTCGCCTATACATCCTGTTGTTGCATGGAATTTCACCATCATGTCAGTATGACCAAGGAGGCAATTTTCTCAACTCTCGAGCCTGGAGAAATCAGGAGGACCTAATGAAAAACAAGTAGGCTGAAGGAGGCGAGCTTATGATGAAAACTAACGAGGCTTGAGTCTGATCTGAAATGTGAGTCACATGAGTCTTCAATTTGCCATAGTTGTGATGGCATAACTCGAAATTATGTTCAGCTTCATAGAAAAAGGCGTGCTCTTATCCAAGTTTTTTCAGCTTTTTGGTTTTGGGTGCTCTTTTAGTCCAAGGTTCTAGATCCAAGTTTAGAGATTTGTATTGACTAAGGCACTCCCAGTTTAAAAAGTCTTTATTTAAATTAAAGATAAACACTTTATTTAAATTAAGATAAACAGTTAACTGTTTATCTTATGCCGGGTACTGTGTGAGAGGCGGGCCCAAAGTTTGTTGGCAGTGTGATTGACAGCTCTCTGCTGCTGGGAACTGTGTGAGAGGCGGGCCCAAAGTTTGTTGGCAGTGTGATTGACAGCTCTCTGCTGCTGGGAACTGTGTGAGAGGCGGGCTCAGCAGTGTGGAGAACCTCAGCACTAATTGTCTAGTTGTTTGCACCTGTCCTTTCCTACACTCTTAACATGCACTACTCTGTCCTTTTGTGTTACTGCCCTGAAGAAGGCACTCATGCCACTACGTGTGGGCCTTGTTTTTAAGTTGTCCATGTAAGGACTGGTCATTTAAATAAAGACTTTTTAAACTGGGAGTGCCTTAGTCAATACAAATCTCTAAACTCGAAATTATGTTTCCCCAACTTTATGTGACAAATGATTAGCAAGCATTTTAGCAATCATTTCAGCTGTTTGAAGTACATAGATAACACGCTCATATCCATCCTACTGATAGGCCTATGAAATGTCAATAGTAGAATGCCTTGTGCTTCAGGATACAATCCAATCTAATCTATTGTATCTGCTTTAAAGTGTTGGTTCAGAATGCTGAAGATAGGACCTGATTTCCAAGTAAGTCCGGTGGCCGGTTCGATTCCCGGCCGGTGCAAAGGGGAGGGTGGGGGGAGTGAATGTGCAGTGCTTCCCGATGTCCGGAAACCACGGATGCAGTGCCTTTGAGGGAGGCACCTAACCCCCAAACTCCCTCCCCAGGTGCCAGATCAAGGGCTGCCTACTGCTCCACGTGTGGATGTGCGCACCACATGAAGCTCTGAAGCTCACTACTCCCAACAACTTGTGTGTGTCTGTGTGTATGTGACAGAGGCCAGCTAGCTCGGCAGGGGGTCAGCTCTATGTTCCCACAGCTCTTTGTTCCCACAGCTCTATGTTCCCACATTTGTTAAGAATTTTTATTTTTGACAGATTTTTTGGAAATTAGGCCCTATGTTCCCACAGCCCTATGTTCCCACATTTCTTAGGAAATTTGGGAAATTGGGCCCTATGTTCCCACATCCCCGCATGCTCTCACATTACAAAGATTTTTTTCCCGCAACAATATGTTCCGATAAGAGCATGTCTACACCAACACAGGTAATATTTATCCATTTAACCCTTCCGTTCACATTAGAATGGAGGATTCTGAAACTGATTCCAAAAATGATTGCTGAGGTTGAATTCAAAAATGATCGCTGAGGTGGATGAATATAAAATCGTTGTGGAATGTGGATGCAAAACTAAACCCCACTACCTGGAAGGCACCATTGACGGCAAATAATACCAAGATCGAATCTTGCTTGAACTTACATATGGGCAGGGCCGGTTCTAGGCATAGACAAACGAGGCGGTCGCCTAGGGCACCAAATATCAAGGGGGCATCACAATACATTTCTTACTTTGTTCCTTAAGTTTTTCTCTTATATTTTCAGAAAAGGGGGGCAAAACTCAAATCTGGCCTAGGGCACCAAAAAGGCTAAAACCGGCCCTGCATATGGGGTCTACCAGGCAGGGGTAGAAATGTGGGAATATAGTACCTGACTTTGAAGAAAGAAAAAAAAACTCTTAGAAATGTGAGAATATAGGGCTGTGGGAACATAGACACGCTCCCCTACAAAGTAGGCTACACAGTCACCATGAATCACAATCACGCTTGCAAACTAATATCGCACCAAAATGTGCAACTTCAAACCTCTATCAGTGTTCCAATCTGACTGTTGTAACAAGAACAGAATCTGTTGTTCTGAGAACAGAAGAAAAAGGGGAAGTGGTGAAAGAGAAAGAGGTAGAAGTGCCGTTGCTGGTTTGAGCCTCACCCCACCTGACCCCATCGTGGACTCCTTGAGCAAGATAATTCACCCCATATTGCTCCCGGTGAGCAGGTTGGTGCCTTGCATGGTTGCCTCCTCCATCCGTGTGTGAATGGGTGAATGTGAGGCATAATTTGTAAAGCGCTTTGAGGGTCTCCACACACAGAGCTGCTGACAGCATTGCGGAGCACTTTCCAATGGCCCCCTCACATCTGCAGCAGCCTACAAACAACGACCATAGTACCTTAGCCTAGGCCCTAGGGAATCAACAATGGATGTTCTTGTGAATCTCAACTGATTAGTAAATATGTCAGCATGATTTCATTGTATACTGTAAGTCTTCATATGCGTAATAATCTGTTCAATTGTGAAAAGTAGTCAAGAAAATCTTATAAAGCAGGGGTAGGGAACCTATGGCTCGGGAGCCAGATGTGGCTCTTTTGATGGTTGCATCTGGCTCGCATACAAATCTTTTATAAAAGAATGATAACGTTAAAAATGTAAAACATTTTCATGTAGGCCTATTTCAATCCATTAATCTATCTATTTCAGTCCAATGTGACTTGAATAGCAATTGTGAGAAATGGAAAGCCATTCACAGATGAGAAGTATGCCAAAACACTCTTTTTCTATACTTATTGATTACTTTTCGAATAAAGATAAGATAAATTAATGAATAAAAGACATGCCTGTATATTGTATGGCTCTCATGGAAATAAATTTCAAAATGTGTCCCATTAATGGCTCTCTCAGCCAAAAAGGTTCCCGACCCCTGTTATAAAGTGATTACAGTAATTGACAGGCAGGTGAAACTAGAACTTGACTAACAATACATGTATGTATTGGTCAATATGTGTATTAGGCCAGCAGCTGTACGGATACTTCACTAGGCCCCGGGCAGGTGGGTTGAGTCCATGAGGCATGGATCTGCCCAAGGTTTGTTCCTAAAAATGAATTATGAGTAAGTGAAGGGAGTTTTCCTTGCCCCTGTTACTCATGGGTGCTGCCTGTACTGCCTGTAAAGCACCGTGAGACAATACATTGTATTTATGCGCTCTACAAATAAAATAGAATTGAATTTTATTTCACACACATACACACACACACACACACACACACACACGCACACAGGCAATTCCAGTGTTATGTACGTGACATTTGCATGCATTATTGATGAACAAAATGGCACATAACCTACAAGACTAGCAGTATGTCACAATTTTGTTCATATTCTTATGCAAACTCCATGGGTGAATACAGGCCAACACAACAAATTAATATCATGATTAACATCATGGTCGTCTATGCCCCAGGCGGCTCTGTGTGTGGCCACAGGGGGAGAGCAAAGCAAGCAGGGAGGTTCTAGAACTTACTGTAGGTTCTCCAAGTGCGGTCCGGGGGCCAGTGGCGGCCCGCAGAACCATTTCTGGCGCCAACCATCATGGTGTGTATTTCACACACATACACACACACACACACGCACACAGGCAATTCCAGTGTTATGTACGTGACATTTGCATGCATTATTGATGAACAAAATGGCACATAACCTACAAGACTAGCAGTATGTCACAATTTTGTTCATATTCTTATGCAAACTCCATGGGTGAATACAGGCCAACACAACAAATTAATATCATGATTAACATCATGAGAATAGGAGCCTTTAAATTTGCATTATGGACGTGACAAAAAAAATGGACAAGCTTTTAAGGGATATTGCAGTTTTCCTATGAAATCTTTGATTGGAGTTATTTTGGGAAAACCGGCGTTATGGATGAGATGTCTGAAATAGCCTTCCATAGCTATACAATAGTAATATAAAAATAGAAAATGACTGATAGCATTGTAGTTTTGTGTTTGTTATCACCCACTTTATACCCATTATAAGCCCCTCCATAGGCTTACATTATCGGCAAAAATTGTAACAAATAGATATCCTTTCGAAACTTCGAATCAATTTTCCTTGTTTTTTTGTACATATTTATTTTAGAACATTATACATTCAAAATACATTCAATGTTGCTTTCTGTGTGTGAATACAGTTTTCTCAGTTGCTAAAACACATTTATCAAAGCCTTTCATAATTTTCTCAAAAAAGTTTGTTAACATGTAAAGAAATAGTATGCCGTCAATTGTGCCAGGTGATCTTTAATTTGTGCTAAGGTACTTTTATTTTGCCTTATTGAAAGACCCAATGGTGTGCATAGTTAAGGACACGTGATATGTGGATATATAAGCTGTGTGTGCACTGTAATAAATTCTCTTACACCGTCATCCCACAAGGATAATTATGTGTAGTGTCCCTCTGTCAAGTTATAGTTAATTAAAGTTAGTTAGACCTCCTGAGTATGCACGGGTCTCATGCGTTTAGACTCTGCTAACAAAGTGTGAATCTGCTCTATGACAAAACATCTACAACATCTTAAAAAACATCTTGACTTGTTCTCACTTGTGCTCACACAATTCCAAAGGGATGATGCATTTTGGGCGCACTGACTATTTGAATGAAAAATAAAAAAACTTTAGATAGATAGACAGACAGACAGACAGACAGACAGACAGACAGACATTTGTCGTTACGGAAATTTGTTCTGCGCCATACATAGCATCTGATACAATTACTACAACTTTAAAAGCATCTTAAAACACATCTCTTCACTGTAGCCTTTGGCCTCTAGACCCTCCCTCTCCTACACAAGTTACACAAAACACACGAACATGCACCTACATGCCTACATGAATTGTTAAGCGACCTTGGGTATCATGAAAGGCGCTATATAAAATGAAGTTATTATTATTATTATTATTATTATTATTATTATTATCAAAACTTTGCACGTTATCTGATAGATGTGGAGCAGACTGGCTGTCTGTTTAGTAATACCGTGTCTCACCTCTCATGAGAAACACTGCTCTACTCTTTTCACAGTAGAAAGACTGCTGATATAACATTTTGCAATGATAGGTTTGCATTGCGTGACAACTTGTCTAGTCTGGGCTACAACTTGGGTGTTGAATTTCTTCCGTCTTTTTTTTTTTTTTTTTTTAGGTGGCTGCAAAATGCAAAGATCAGACAAAATGAATGCTACATAAAAGGCATATAAAAAAAAATTCAGTCTTTCTGCCACTACTGTACTTGAATATGCTAATGATGTCTGTTGGTAATTCCATGCTGCAACTAGGTTTTCTTTTATTTTGAGTTGGTTTCGTACCTCACACCCAGATATCCACAATGCATTATCCTGGTGCTATGCCTACATGCCTGCATTTATCCACGCTTCATATGACTATATGTCATCCAAATTAATTTTAATATGGTACCAAAACAAATTACCTCAAGGATACCTCAAAAGATGCGTGAATAGTTGCCTAATTTCCTTTAATCTAATCACAAACTGACAAAGTAAACAATGACAAACAATGAGTATTGGAGAGGAAGTACTTTTATATCTGATAACCTGACCAAAGATTCTTTAGAAGCAAGATATTTGTATTTTTGTACGCCATGGGCATTGATATATATGTAGTGTATATGTATTTTTAATCAAAGAGTAGCGCTATAATGTTATTATGACACACACACACACACACACACACTCTCTCTCTCTCTCTCTCTCTCTCTCTCTCTCTCTCTCTCTCTCTCCCTCTCTCTTTTTACACACAAACATACACACACACACACACACACACACACACACACACACTTATCCATTCAATCAGTCATTGTTCGCCAGCCTTGTCTTGTGTTGCAAAGGCTGACCCTAGTGTTCAATGATGTACTCACACATGAGCTTGTGCCTTCACAGCCTAGCAGCAAATTAGCACCTCTGTTCAGACACACACACATTTTTTACATTTAGTTTTTAGATATGACACATTACAGATGTTTTTACTACATTTATTTTTACAAAATGAAAAAAAAAATATCAACATAATTGATGTTTGGTCAATAATTACTAAAATAAACAATTACAAAACATGACTTGAATATTTTCAAAAATGGATTTATAGTGTTTTGGAACCAAGCTCTTCAAATATACAAAGTACACACACCACACAAGTTCATAAAAATTAGTAGGCCTATATACAAAAAGCGATGTGGCAAAAGAGCACAGATTATCAGTAGAGTGTTGCATGACATTGTTTCAAACAGTGGAGGGCAGTATTGGCCACATTCTAAATGATAGTGAGCCAGTAGGCTAAGACCAGGTAGCTGTGTCTGCAATCTGTCAGAAGCTTGCCATCTGTAGTGTCTGTGAAATCAGGATGCGCCAAATTTTTGGATTTTGTTTTGTAAATATATCAATAATTATGAGCCCTCTCGGAAAACAGTGTTGACTGAAAACACTTTTTGTATTTTCAGCTTGTGCAATAGTCAACTAGCCATGTGGGCTACAGTAGGTGTTAGAGCGTTCCAAATTTACAGTAATAAGGTAGACAAAATGTATTGCTCTTACACATATCCAAAAATCCAAAATGGTAAATTCCCCATTTCTGAGAAAATGCAATTGTTTCATTGGCATTTTGCTATAAATAACATTTGACCTCTGGATTTTTACCACCACCAACAATAATGACAACTGTCATCTTGCTATATTGGGCTTTTACATTGTTGTTGGTAACACTTTATTTTAAGGGTCACATGTTAGGCATTATGCATACCCAACAAGAAAAGCACTCAGATAGCGCAGACCTCCGCTAAGGAATTGTGGTCCCAGAAATGGTGTTCTGGATCACCGATTGCCACTAAAATTGAATCAGTTCTTACTTGTTAAACAATAAACATGTTCGAAAATTTCATCAAAATAAATGCAGTACTTCTCGAGTTATGAAGTGCACAGACACATACAAAGACAGACTGTTCTGCCTTCCAGGCATTTAAGAATGATTTTTGTGACTTTTATTTTATGTAAAAAGGAAACTGTCCTTTATTTTGACCTTAGAGTGCCTTAGAACAGGAAACAGGAAGTAGGAAGTTAGAAGAAACCTAGAAATGTTTGGATCAACAGCATGGTGAATGTGCTCGTGGATATGCTAGTTCATTTAACTCCCCAGCAGAGGCATCACTTGTAAGTTACTATGTGTCTTAGTTAAATTCATGAATGTGAGGAATTCATAAGTTAGTTGTGTGATTAAAAACGAAGTAAAATGCTAGGAAATGGATCAAACTTTTGGTAAATGTTAGCTCTAAGCTAGGCAAAGCATTTGAAGATAATTAGCATACAGTAGCCTGTTACTGAAGCCTAGTAGCCTATTGTAGCTCTGTATGGAAAGCTAACAAGCTAATTGTTTTCTTTTATGTTTTATTTCTAGTTTCACTTTTTCTGTTTTCCATTTTTCAATTCAACTGTGACATCTACGAGAAGAATTGCTAATAAAGGAAGGAAAAGTTTAACTCGCTGTCTAGCCGAAGTTCTTACACTTTAGCGAGGACGGTACAGTGAAAAAGTGTAATACAGCTGGAGTTAAATAAGAAGAATGGAACAAGAAAACACTGATAATGCGTCCGTACACTCGAAAAAGACAAAGACGTCAATCTCCTCAACATCGAGTGCAGCTGTCAGAGCACGCGCTGTTGCAGAGGCTGCAAGGGCACGAGCTGCATTTGCAGAGAAGGAAGCTAAGCTAAAGGTAGAAAAGGCTGCTAAAGAAGCAGAGCTACAATTGGGCAAAGCGAAGCTAGAAGCTGAATTAGGTGCTCTCGCACTTCAGAGAGAGGCAGCCGCAGCTATTGCGCAGGCAGAAGCATTAGAGGCAGCTGAAGAACAAGAGAATGCAGTTAAGTCTGGTTCATCTTCACATGAAGGCCTGCAGAAGGAAATAGTTAAACGCACAAATGAATATGTAGCAGCACAAGCTGAAAATCATCCAGCAAGGATTCCAGAGTCAGTCCATGCCACATTAACTGAAGCAGCCAGGTCTGAAGAGACTTATGTGACATGGAACCCTACACCAGAGCTGGGCCCAAACATGGATGGAGACCCTGAAAAGGTTGACACACCCTATCAACCATCCGGCCCCAGCAAGCCATCGAGTATGATGGTACGCAATACTGGAAGACACACACGTCCAAATCAAGCCAGTGGACATGCTAAGCCCAAGAAAATCAGTTTCCCTCAGAATCCAGCATTAAGTGTATCAGCGCCATCATACGTCCCTATGTATGCTCCATCTAGCTCAAACGCAGCACCAGAGACGGAACACCTGGCACGTTACCTGGCTCGCCGCGATCTAGTGAGTACTAGCCTCTACCAATTTGATGACAAACCGGAAAATTATATGGCATGGCAGTCATCATTCAGCAATGCCACCTCAGGCTTGGGACTCACACACACTGAAATGTTGGATCTGCTGATTAAGTGGCTCGGTCCAGAGTCTGTCAAGCACATTAAGAGGATTCGCTCTGTACATGTAGGACACCCAGAGGTAGCACTACAAAAGGCCTGGGAGCGCCTCACACAGTGTTACGCCGCACCAGAGGTCGTGGAGAAGTCTCTGTTCAAAAGATTGGATGAATTTCCAAAAATATCAGCAAAGGACTACGGTAAGTTGAGGGACCTAGGCGACCTTCTCATGGAACTCCAGGGTGCTAGAGAAGAAGGTTACCTCACAGGACTGATGTATCTGGATACAGCCAGAGGAATAGGGCCCATTGTTGAGAAACTTCCTTACGGGCTTCAGGAGAAATGGCTCGCAGTTGGCTCAAGGTTCAAGGAAGAAAACAACGGCTACTTCCCTCCTTTTGACTACTTTGCCGACTTCATCTGCCACGAAGCGCGAAGAAGGAATGATCCTAGCTTTATTCTCCCAGCTAGCAACAATAGCAATCTAAAATCAGACAAAGGAGCTACACGAAGCTATGGAGGTAAGATATCTGTCAACAAGACGGATATTTCTTCAGGCAAAGATCCACCTGCCGATTCAACTGAGAAAAAGGCTGATGGGCCAGAGAAAAATTGTCCCATTCACAACAAGCCTCATGCGCTGAGGAAATGCAGAGCATTTAGAGGGATGACTCTTGAAGAAAGGAAGAGCATTCTCAGGGACAACGGTATGTGTTTCAAATGCTGCACGTACAACAATCATCTTGCAAAAGACTGTAAGGTAACGGTGAAGTGCACTGAGTGTGACAGCGACCGCCATCAAGCTGCTATGCACCCAGGGCCTCCACCTCAAGTCTCTCAAGTCTCAAAGGGGCCTCCACCACCATCAGATAACGGCGGGGAGGAAAAGGAACAAGCTGTTGACAGCACAGTCGTCAGCTCTAGCTGCACACAGGTTTGTGGATTAGGCCGAACAGCAAGATCCTGCGCGAAGATCTGTCTGGTTCGAGTATATCCTCAAGGTCAACGTGAGAAGGCAACCAACATGTATGTTATTTTGGACGATCAAAGTAATTGTTCGTTGGTTCGATCTGATTTCTTTGAGCTTTTTAACATCAACGGCCAATCATTCCCTTACTCACTCAAGACCTGTGCTGGACTGGTTGAGACGTCAGGCCGAAGGGCAGAGGAGTTCCAGGTTGAATCTCTTGATGGATGCACCAGCCTACCACTTCCACCTCTAATTGAGTGTAATGAGATACTCAATGACCGCACGGAAATACCAACACCTGACGCCGCCCGTCACCATCCACACCTGAGAAGTGTAGCGCCACACATACCAGAACTTGACCCAAAGGCGGAGATACTTATCTTGCTTGGAAGAGATATTGTGAGAGTCCATAAAGTCTGGAAGCAAGTGAGCGGACCTCCAGATGCTCCCTTCGCACAGAAGTTGGACCTTGGATGGGTTCTTGTCGGGGATGTGTGTTTAGGGAAAGCACATAAACCAGTCGTTGGCACATTCAAGACCAATGTGCTGGAGAATGGCCGTCCCTCTATTCTCACACCCTGCGAAGGCTCCATAAAGTTGACCCAGACTGTGTCTCATGGCGGGGAGCACCGGTGTACGTCTACCAAACCATCATTGGACGCCCTCGGACAAAAGGTGTTCAACGAGACGGATTACGACAACAAACCTGCTCCATCCATTGAGGACACAATCTTCCTGGAAATCATGGATCGAGAAGTGTACAGAGACAAGTCAAACAATTGGGTTGCTCCGTTACCCTTCAGACTTCCTCGGAGACGTCTATGCAACAACCGTGAGCAAATACTCACTCGCTTTGCATCTTTGGAGAAAACATTACAGAGGAAAGCAGGCATGAGAGACCAGTTCCTGGAATTCATGAAGAAAATATTCGACAACAAACACGCAGAAGTGGCTCCACCACTGGAAGAAAATGAAGAGTGTTGGTATTTGCCAACCTTCGGAGTCTACCACCCGCAAAAGCCTGGAAACATTCGCGTGGTGTTTGACTCAAGCGCAAAGTATTCAGGAACATCACTGAACGACGTTCTTCTCACAGGACCGGACCTCAATAATTCACTCATCGGAGTGCTGATTCGCTTTCGGAAGGAACAAGTAGCAGTGATGGCCGACATACAGCAGATGTTCCACTGCTTCCTTGTTCGCAGAGACCATCCCCAGATAGCATGTATATAGCGGACCACTGGTGGCATTTAGACGGCAAGCCGCCGGTGGTATGCCAACTGTGGTCCGCCATCGGACCGCTGCCAAACACAAATAACCTGGCGGGCTGTGAGTGGCTTTTCAGCGGCGGCCCGCGGTGGTGCGCGAGGGATAGTGCGCGCGATGGTGGCGGCTTGCCACCCTCGGACAGCTGGAGGACCGACTGTCATTTGTTGACAGCAACGGACGACAGCGTTTAAAGTCAACTGTCAGTTGTAGCAGGCTTAGGACTAGGTAAGTAACACATCTCTTTTCTATCTCTACTATTTTCATTTCGAAAACTGTATTTAGAGAGCGTAATTCTAGCCAACACATGTTTCCAAAATGTATTTATAGAGTCTGTATGTGGTCCCTATTTTGGTTTGTCTGAAAATTAATTGGAATATGCTTTAGTTTTAGGTGCTAGCTAGCATCTGAGTGAATGAATTAGCCACTACCGTATGGTGCATTTATAGCTGACGATCTCTTTCAAGTCATTTAAATAAAAAACGGATATCGCGGTTACTATTTATAGAGTTTGTACATGTGGTCAATAGCTTGGTTTGTCTGAAAATTAAGTGGAAATATGCTTTAGAAGTGTTTGTACTTTAGACGCTAGCGAGCTAGCTAGCATCTGAATTAATGAATTGGCCACTACTGTATGGTGCATTTATAGCTGACGATCTCTTTCAAGTCATTTAAATGAAAAGTACATATCATGGTTACTATTTATAGAGTTTGTACATGTGGTCAATAACTTGGTTTGTCTGAAAATTAAGTGGAAATATGCTTTAGAAGTGTTTGTACTTTAGACGCTAGCGAGCTAGCTAGCATAAGACTGTAAGGGAACCTCTGCTTCCCTTTCCAATCTGTTCAACAGAGTTTACCAGTCAGCCAGTCTTACTTGGGTAGTAGGAAACATGTTGATGGTTGTAAAAAGGTAGCAAATTCAGATCAATTTCTTTTGTATGAACCCTGCCATTGCAGTAATCATCTCACTAAATACATCTTTTCATTTCCATTCTGTTCAACAGAGTTTACCAGTCAGACCACAACACCTTTGTCAGAACCACCACAGCACTCAGCAAACTTACGTCTCAGCTCAAGCCATGCCGGTAAACACATAATTTTCTTCATTAACTCTGGGACTTTAGCCATGCTGAAATCTGTGTCACATTGAAAACCATTTTAACCTAATTGTAATCTCTTTCAAACAGCATACAGTCAACCCAGCAGAATATATTGTGGAGGTAAAATCACTTGCATCACTCGCATCTTCACCACCTTTCTACCTTTGGGTAGGTGTGGCATGGTGGTTAATGGTTATCGTTTGGTCATCTCACTAAATACACCTTTGTATTTCCAATCTGTTCAACAGAGTTTACCCGTCAGACCACAACACCTTTGTCAGGACACAACAGTCCCCAGCAAGCTTTCTCAACTCTAGCCATGCTGGTAAATACTCTTCAAACGTCAGATTTCAATTCATTTCAATTCAATTTTATTTGTAGAGCGCTCAAATACAGTGCATTGTCTCGCAGCGCTTTACAGACTGTACGGAAAGCATCCATGAGTAACAGGGGTAAGGAAAAACTCCCTTGGCTTTACTAATAATTCATTTTTAGGAAGAAACCTTGGGCAGATCCGCGCCTCATGGACTCAGCCTAACTGCCTGGGGCCTAATATAACAGTCAGTAGTCTGATGCATAGATTGACCATGGTTTACAAAGAACAGCATGAGTAGTGAATGTAGTCTGAGTTACTAGATGGTAGAAAGAAAAGGGGAAAAAGGGCATGGAGTCAGTAGGTGGGGTGGCATTAGAGTTCATTGGGTGGGGTCGGCATTTAGGTAGTGGTCAGATTTGCCAGTTGCTTCGTTCATTGTCTATTTTTTAAGTTGCCTTGGACAAAAGTGCCAGTTGAGTACAATGTCATACCATTGCAGTAAGCATCTCACTAAACACATCTTTTCCTATCCAATCTATTCAACAGAGTTTACCAGTCAGACCACAACACCTTTACCAGCTCCACCACAGCACCCAGCAAGCTTTCTTAACTCTAGCCATGCCGGTAAATACTCTTCAAATGTCAGTTGCCAGTTGCTTTGTTCATTATCTATTTTTTAAGTTGCTTTGGACAAAAGTGCCAGTTGAGTGTAATGTCATACCATTGCAGTAATCATCTCACTAAACACGTCTTTTCCTATCCAGTCTGTTCAACAGAGTTTACCAGTCAGACCACAACACCTTTACCAGCTCCACCACAGCACCCAGCAAGCTTCAACAACTCCAGCCATGGTAAATGCATAATACAGTGCCTATTGACAGTCTACACACCCCAGTTCATATGGAAGTTTGTTTTGGTTCTTTGTTAAATCGTGTTGTTGTTAATTGTGTTACTGCGTTTTGGAAAGGTATTGCATTACATTACTCTTCACCTTTTGCTTTTGTAGTAGAAAAAATGTTGATGGTAGTGAAAAGGTAGTAAATTCAGTTCAATTTGTATGAACCTTGCCATTGCAGTAATCATCTCACTAAATACACATTTTCCTTTCCAATCTGTTCAACAGAGTTTACCAGTCAGACCACAACACCTCCGTCACTCACATCTCTGCCAGTACCAACCCAGCAAGGTAGAATTGCATTTTCATTAATCTGGCACCAATATTAAGGGAGAAACAAGCCATGAATGTCTGAAATTGCCTGACATAATCAAGGATGAATGTCCTTCCCTCATAATCAGTCAGAGATAGCTAAAGTGCTGTGTGCATGTCGGTGCACAGTAAGTGTTTTTGTGAAACCATTGTGAATGTGTTCAAGTATACAACCCCTGGCAAAAATGTTGAGTCCGAGTGAGGGCACGCAAACACATTGATGGAGGCGGGCATGGAAGTGCTGAACATTAAAACTGAACTTTATTAAACTACTGCATCCTAATAATATATGTAGGCTTTCTGTGTATCCTTGCGGTACAGAAGAGCTGTACCTTATATAGCCCCTGCCTAAATGCATGGCATTATGGGAAGTGAAGTTTATATATCCATCCATATACAACATCTCACTTACTCTTTGTTTTACTACAGGAGCTGTTAGGAGAGTTGTACATACAGCAACAGAGGAGGAGTTGCAGAAGGAGGTGTCGTATTTAAAAGGGGTGCCAGACAGACAGAGAGGAAGAAAAGAAAGGCAGAAAAGGGTGGTGAATGGGGATGGGGAGGTTGGTTTGTAGACACTATCAATTGGCTTTTGTTTGGTGTTTTCCACCTAACTGATTTACACTACATTTTTGCTTTGTTCCAGCGCATTTATACTGACATTTCCTACCACATTATTTACTTTCATATTTTGACTTCATTTACTTTAATAACTGGACTCCCCTCTATGTTATGGGCCCAAACGAGCCTTGGTCCTTAATACTATTTATTCAACATTTATAGAATTATTGAACATAAGTTTAATAAATTGTTTAAGCATGTAAAATAAATAAACAAAACGTATTGAACCTAATACTATGTGTGGTGAGTCTGTGTGATAGTTGTTGAGGATGTATGTTTTTATATTGGATTATTAAATTACAGAATACATCTTTAAATTTGGTCACTTTTGTAAGCCCTGTAAATAATTGTAAATTGTTCTAATTGAGGGCAAATAGAAATAGTGTTGTAATGTATTAAATTACAGTTTTAGTACATCATTTGAATTATTATGGCCATAAATAAGGCCAATTAGAAGCTGGTGGGTAGTAAGCGGCAAAAGGGTGGCCCTTTATCTGCAGCCGCTTCTGAGCCGCCGGCGGACCGCTAGAGAACCGATGAGCAAAACTCCAGCGGGCCACTGGTGGGTACCGCCGTTGGACCGCCAACTCTGCCACTGGTGGGCCGCCAGTGGGCCACTGACCTATTGCTATCTGGGTCGGAACTACCTGCGGTTCTTGTGGTACAGGGACAACGACATGTCCAAGGACATCATCGACTACAGGATGAGGGTCCACGTTTTCGGCAATAGTCCGTCCCCATCTGTGGCCATCTATGGACTCAGGAGAGCCATCCATGAGGGAGCACACAGGCATGGAGCGGATACAGTCCAATTCGTGGAACGTCATTTTTATGTAGATGACGGCCTCATTAGTGTACCTACAGATGCCGAAGCCATAAGCCTCTTGCAAAGAACACAGGCCTCCCTGAGTGAATCAAATCTGAGATTGCACAAGTTCGCTTCAAATAGTGAAGGAGTCCTACAGGCATTCACACCAGAAGACAGAGCAGTCTTGAAAGACCTTGACTTCAGTGGTGAAGCTACGGCTGTTCAACGGAGCTTGGGACTATTGTGGGAGACCACAACAGATACCTTCACATTTGCTGTTTCACAAGACAAGAAGGCCTTCACTCGCAGAGGAGTGTTATCTACCGTGAACAGCATCTTTGATCCACTAGGCATGGTCGCACCAGTGACCATTGAAGGCAAAAGTCTTTTAAGGGAACTCAGTGTCGACAAGAGTGACTGGGATACACCGCTTCCAGAACAAAAGCTGAAACGATGGGAATCATGGCGAGAGTCATTGCATGATTTGAGCAAACTGCACATCCCACGTGCATACACGGCAACATCGCTCTCCAAGGCTGAGCATGCAGAGTTATGTGTGTTCTCCGATGCAAGCACCAAGGCCATCGGTGCAGTGGCGTATCTGAAGACCACACAAGCTGATGGACAAATTCAAGTTGGATTCATCTTAGGAAAGGCTAAGCTGGCTCCACAGTCTGAACCAACCATCCCCCGGCTAGAGCTGTGTGCCGCAGTATTAGCCGTGGAAATCGCTGAACTCATACAAGATGAGCTGGACATGAAGCTGGATGCGATCAAGTTCTATTGTGACAGCAAGGTAGTGCTGGGATATATTCACAATCAGACCAAGCGCTTCTACGTCTATGTTCACAACCGAGTTCGTCGAATACGTCAATTCACAACGCCTGACCAGTGGTACTATGTCAGTACGGAAGACAACCCCGCTGACCACGCATCCAGGGCAGTTCCTGCTTCCCAACTGGCACAGACAACATGGTTCAGGGGACCTGATTTTCTGTACAAGTCAAGTCCACCCGGTGAAGACTCAAGAGAAACATTTGAACTGGTAAACCCGGAATCAGATGTCGAGATACGCCGAGAAGTGAGTAGCCTTCAGACGCAGAGACAAAACAGAGGCCTTAAAGGCACACGGTTCCAGCGCTTTTCTACAATGCGCTCTCTCACTAGGGCTATTGCTCTACTCATCCACATTGCCAGATCTTACAAAAACAGGTCTAGTCAGTGCAAAGGATGGCACTACTGCAACCTTCCACGCTCTCCTGATGAGTGGTCTCAAGCCAGACATGTCATCATCAGAACAGCTCAAGAGGATGTTTACTCAAAGGAATTCACAACTCTTGGACTCGGACAAGCTGTTACCAAAGACAGCTCTCTCCAGAGTCTCAGACCTGTTCTTGAAGGAGATTTGATTCATGTGGGTGGCAGACTGAAACATGCTGACTTGAGCAGTCCGGAAAAGAATCCTATCATCTTGCCCAAGGACAGTCATGTCTCCTTACTGTTAGTCCGACAGTGTCATGAAGATGTTAAGCATCAAGGCCGTCATTTCACCGAAGGGGCCTTGAGAGCTGCAGGCCTTTGGGTCATAGGTGGAAAACGACTTATCGCCTCAGTCTTGCACAAGTGTGTTGTGTGCCGGAAGTTACGTCGCAGAACAGAGGAACAACTTATGGCCGACTTACCTCCAGAACGACTACACACGTGCCCACCCTTCACCTATGTTGGAGTGGACGTGTTCGGACCTTGGTCTGTCATCTCAAGGCGCACCCGAGGTGGACAGGCCCAAAGTAAGAGATGGGCGATGCTCTTCTGTTGCATGAGCTCCCGAGCTGTGCATATTGAGATCATTGATTCCTTGGATACCTCCAGTTGCATCAATGCGCTCAGGCGATTCTTCGCAATAAGAGGACCTGCAAAACAATTAAGATCGGACTGCGGAACAAACTTTGTTGCCGCCGCAAAGGAACTGGGTCTCAGCCAAGACCAATTTGACTCTTCAGTCCAGCGATTCTTGAGCCAGCGAGAGTGCTCATGGGTGTTCAACCCACCCCATTCATCGCATATGGGAGGGTCGTGGGAACGTTTAATTGGCCTCTCAAGACGGATTCTAGATGCAATCTTGCTGCAGGAGAACATCCAGCTCACTCATGACGTCCTGAGCACACTCATGGCAGAGGTGGCTGCAATTGTCAATGCCAGACCCCTCGTCCCAGTCTCCACTGACCCAGAGTCACCCTTCATACTGTCCCCTGCGATGATTCTCACCCAGAAGGCGGGAGTTACTCCACCAGACGGGGAATTCACTGGAAAAGATCTTCTCAGCAGGCAATGGAGGCAAGTGCAAGCTCTTGCCGACAGCTTCTGGCGGCGCTGGAGACAGGAGTACCTTCCCACTTTACAAGCCCGAAAGAAATGGAGAGAGACACGGCGGGATGTAAAAGAAGGGGATATCGTGCTCCTGAAAGACAGTCAAGTTGCACGCAACTCATGGCCAATGGCAAGGATCACGGCTGTCTTACCCGGACGAGACGGCAGAACAAGGAAGGTGACACTCAAGACAGCAGGGGAAGAGTCGAGGTTGTTCCAGAGACCAGTGTCCGAAGTAGTTCTTCTGCTTCCTCAGGATTGAAACATTATGTCCAGAGACATTCAGTAGTTCATAGTGACCTTTAAGGTCAGACGGGGAGTGTTCTGCCTTCCAGGCATTTAAGAATGATTTTTGTGACTTTTATTTTATGTAAAAAGGAAACTGTCCTTTATTTTGACCTTAGAGTGCCTTAGAACAGGAAACAGGAAGTAGGAAGTTAGAAGAAACCTAGAAATGTTTGGATCAACAGCATGGTGAATGTGCTCGTGGATATGCTAGTTCATTTAACTCCCCAGCAGAGGCATCACTTGTAAGTTACTATGTGTCTTAGTTAAATTCATGAATGTGAGGAATTCATAAGTTAGTTGTGTGATTAAAAACGAAGTAAAATGCTAGGAAATGGATCAAACTTTTGGTAAATGTTAGCTCTAAGCTAGGCAAAGCATTTGAAGATAATTAGCATACAGTAGCCTGTTACTGAAGCCTAGTAGCCTATTGTAGCTCTGTATGGAAAGCTAACAAGCTAATTGTTTTCTTTTATGTTTTATTTCTAGTTTCACTTTTTCTGTTTTCCATTTTTCAATTCAACTGTAACATCTACGAGAAGAATTGCTAATAAAGGAAGGAAAAGTTTAACTCGCTGTCTAGCCAAAGTTCTTACACTTTAGCGAGGACGGTAGACAGACACTGGTGAAAACATAACCTCCTTGGCGGAGGTATTGCTGTAGTGACTTGTAAGGCCTGTGTTAGGCAACATCAATCATTTATTAGACATGAATTCAAATCATGTGTTAGTCTAAATCATCATGAGTTAGGCCTTTATTCTTGTTATGATAGTTGATTTTGAGTTACTAATATGTACTAATCACAAGAAAAGAACATGCATAACTTCTTAGTATACTGTCTGAATAACTCCCTAGTAGTGGAAGAACAGTAGTAGAATAAGCAAACATAGGCAGTGCGACATAACATTGAGTTTGAGCCATATGATTGCTTATACTTACTGTTCTCCCACTATCTGGGATGTATTGAGACAGTATACTAGGATTTTATACATATTCTCTTCTGGCACTTATAACTCATTATGAATTGCCTAACACATGATTGATGTTGCATCGCACATGCTTTTCAAGTCACTAATACAGTCAATAATTAGGTATTAATTAGTGCCTAAGGGTAGCCTGACGAATGCCAAACTAAAAATCAAGAGTGATATTTAGTCTGGAGAACTACCTATTGCATCTCTCGTAGCGGAAGAATCGTGAATGATTGTCCAGAGCCGTTTATTGGGCACTACGAAGGTCTATCATAGCATCTGTGCATAGTTCAGAGCCAATACCAGAGCCACCACATGGCATAAAATGCAATCGAGGGCCGTACTAGTCCCTTTTTGTTCTGTGATTGGATACCGAAAGCAGGCGAGAAAATCGGCCATGGTCACCATGCTGCTTTGCAGAGTGAAATGAAATAAGCACGCAAAGGAGCATGGGAACTCCCAGGCTAGCCTAAGGGCCGATTCACTCATTCATTCTCTGCAGCGCTTTGTGCGAACCGCCTGCTCGAGCTCTGCATTTGAAATCTATGGACACCGCACAAGGCACATTTACCACGCCGAAGACGCTTTGAAAAATAGAGAACAAAACCAGAGCGTAAGCGTTGCAGGCGTGGTTTTGGAGTGTTTTCGTTTCAAAAAAGCAGTGTGCGAGATGTGTGGTTCACCAGTCAGAAACCGGACAGGAGTCACGCAGAACACGTGTGCAGTGTGTATGACCTAACCTCTTAACATGCACATGCCCGTTTAAGCTCAGGTTTTCGGTCTGAAACGGGCCTAACATGATTCTTAAAAATAAAGTGTTATCAAATTGGTAATTCATGTTTGAGCCAACAGAACTAACATCTGTGCATGAAGCCCTGCCTTGTTATGTGAGAATTTCACCTTGCTCTGTTAAAATATACAAACCAAGAGACAGGAGTTGTGTTCTGCAAGAGGCATGGTTACACCTCTACACCTCCTTCCTGTGTGGTTTTTGCAGGTTTGCAAAACATTTTCCACCGGTGTTTCAATTCTAAAATCAAAAATCAGGGTGATGTCGAGTTGGCTCTATCACTGCATGTTGTTGATTGTTATAAATAATGAGGACTCACGTCTGTTTTTATGTAGTTAGTCATGGCCTGAAAAAAGCATTAGTGGCATTCTGTTTACTTAATGCACAATTACATTTATGGTTACTTGAGGGGACTTGGACAGGCCTATTGTTGGTGGTAAAGGACTCTTGTCACCTAAACTTCTACATGACTTTCTGCATGGATACAGTGGATTGAATGTTTATATCCCAAGCACTTTCAATTTGCTCAATTCAAGTTCTACAAAGATGTAATTTTCCCCCCCATGTCTCAGGGAAGTCATCACAAGAATAACATGAGCTATTCATAAGCATGACATTGTGAACATGACAGTTTTTGAACAACATTATGTCATAATAATAAACATTAATGATGTTTTTGCTTACTTAGGAGTGGTGATTTACTTGTAGCCTACAGTTAGCTTGTGGGTCCGTGTACTTTTTCGTTCATTCATTATTCTATTTTAGATTGAAAGATGAAATTTAAAAAAGGGTGCAACTTCTTGTCTTGTTTAAAGCCATACACGCAGAAATGGCTGTATTTGGTTTTCTGCATGTGTTGTCTCATGCCATAATAGTATTATAAGAAATTACAACATTTTTTTATCGTTTTTCAGTGTGTGATATTTGTTTATTCATTTATTGAAATTCATTTGACTGACCCTTCCGTTTAGCCGGAAGGAAAGTTTGCAGCCTGAGTCGCACCAGAAAAGGTCTAGCTAGCGACCATACGAGGCATACGCAAAGACGCTCCAGACGTAGCCGGAGCCAGAGACATATTGAGAAAAATAATAGTGTATTCTTTAGCTGGCAAGTTTATTAATGAGCTGAAGCGCGCGCTCTTCATACCACTGTGTTACGCACGTTTAATACACATTTCTCTTTGATATATTTGGGGCATTATCATTGGGAAGCCATTTGTCCATGTAGACTACACAGGTAAAGGCTTGAGATGAGCTGCGAAGCTGATGGAAGATGCTGATAATCAGAGCTGTCAAAATCCTTTCTCAATCACAGTTGGTCTACCCTTCTCGTCCTCTGTCCCTACTCAATATTGTGGTGGCGCTTGCATGCACTTGCTTGTGGCGCTTGCTTGGTATGGATATAGGAACCATCTCACGAGGTTGTGAGCGTCACAAAATATTATTCGCACACTCATCACAGATCAACCACATCTTTTGAAGTGTATCAACGTTCCGGAATAGTGTTGCAACTTGCAAAATCTGTATTTGCCTCCAAATAAACCATGTAATAAAAACTCAACCTACTTCCAGAATTACTTCCAGGTCATCCAAATTCTGGGTGCTTAACAAACCAAAGACGCAATTCAGATGGAGGTTTTTCTTTATTGCTCTTCTCTTTTTTCTAGGATTCAGCGTTTCATTTTCAGTTCCTAAAAGATATTAAAACATGGCGCTTTGTTCCATTTCATAAGTGATATTCAAGCGTAACACACCATAAACGAGTCCTTATTCATTTCTCGTGCGACTTTCAAAACAGAATAATGAATGAACGAAAAAGTACACGGACCCTTGTGACACACATATGATGGTTCGTTTGAATTTCAATTAAGAAGAAACTAATTAAATGAAATAATGACTTCATTTTTTTATTTTTAAATGTTGAACAAAACCCAAATAATGCCACCTTTTTAAAATGTTTAATTTAATTGTCAGATCAAAAATAATTTACAAAATGATTTAGCTTTTATTTTGATGATTTTCTGGATCTTCTGTGGCCTTTGATGACTGGAGCCAATCGTGTCAGCCTATAGACCCTTTCTGTGTTTGTAAACATTCCGTGTTCTAACATTCTATAAACTGCAACTGGAGGCAGAACGCCTCCAGAAGCTATCAGAACCAATACAAAAGTGACCATTTTCAGCGCTGTCTTTTAATGCTTTTTCAACAGCTAATCCTACATTTTATAATTCTGGCGTAATCTATTAGATGTATACTAAATAATATCCAACTACAGTAGCGATCCTGTATGCCTTACAGTGTTTACAAATTGCGTGAGTTAAGGTGCACTTCAAGAGAAATGCGCTTAATCCTATGGGAAAACGACTAACGTTAGTAACGTCACTTAACAAGGTAGGCAATTTACCGTCAGCTAACAAGCTAGCGGGTTATTCGGTTGTAAAGTTTGGCTTTTAGGTGTAATGTTAGAGTGATAGAAAATCCCCGTGTTCAGTTAAATATGTGGAGACTGTCGATAAGTTTGTTTGCTTTGACAAGTGGTTTAAATCGAGAGAGGTCGCTACGGTGGCAGTAGGCATCACTACGTTATCCAGCAGCCTAAAGAGGCAGATAGCCACCTGTGCTGCTTTCAGTCTCTGAACTTTGGGTACTCGTTCAATCATGTTGGTGGACATATATTTTGTTGTTTGTGAATCATATCGTATAAAGAAATAGATTCTTGAGTTATATTATGATGACAAGCTGTATTTTCAAAGATGGTGAAAGTTGTCAAATTTACAGCCATGTCTTATCAGAACAGATGTTTTTCTGCCTCCAAAACTCAACTCATGGAATTGTGACGTAGCCTCAAAAGGGTCTATTGACTGGCTGTATTCTGGGATATATTGGTCCATAAACGCATGTAAACTGACTTGACCCCCTCAGAATTGGCTGATTCTCATATATTATGTGCCCACACCTCTCAAGGGTAGGTGTGGAAAAATATTAGTCAGTATCTCAAGTATTTCTCTGAAAAACATGCCTTCGAATACACCCTCTCCCTATTCCAAAAAAGTGCCATGTGAGCTGTTTGACTGCAATACCAGCAGAACTGTTGGAGATTCAACCACAGGCTTTTGTATGTAAATACTCCAAGTACTATACGGTGTCTGCAAACTATCAGAAGCTTGCCATCTCTCACATCTGTGAAATCCCGATGCCTCAAACTGGATGTCTAATGGCTGCACAGGAAACAAATGAAGACGATTTATGTTTAGATATCTCAGAATATTAAAGGAGAGAGTTGGTGTGATAAGGACTCAAAGTATATTGCAACATTAAAAGTTGGAATGTTTGCCGGGGAGCAGAATTTGAGATGTTTATGTTACAATATACTTTGGGTCCTTATCACACCGAATTTCTCCTTTAATTCAATTACAGCAAAGGAAATGAAAGTTAATGTGATTATCCATTCAAGGCGGTAGTCTTCCCCACTTTTACCTTGTTTTTTTACCTTCCCCACTTTTACCTTGTTTACCACTTGTTTTTTTTTTTCTGTTCTAGGTTAATAAACTGTGAAATAGAATCATTGACACCAAAATTTTGTCAATTGGTCCCATCTCTGATATTTGGCAATATAGAATTCCCCCTCCTGCTTTAGAATGGCTTCCTTTGTGAATTTCTGACAATGTCCTTAAAACAAACTTAAAACTTTATTTCAAACCATGTGCAGCTCACTGAGTGATTAGTGGTGTCTCTTGATGTTCCAAAACAAAATACAGTTCCTATCCAGCTTTATTTGCCTTTTTGTTGTGCGAATTGGTTAGCCTGGGAGTACGCATGCTCCTTCTTCATTTCACTCTGTAAAGCAGCATGGTGACCATGACCGATTTTCTCGCCTGCTTTAGGTATCCAATCACAGAACTATAAGGGATGGCCCTCGATTGCATTTTACGTCACACGGTGGCTCTGGTATTGGCTCTGAGCTGTATACAGACCTCATGATAGACAATCATATGGCCTAAATAAGTATACATTTTTATTATATCCAATGCTTTTGAATAGAAAACAACATGATCATGCTAATTAATCATGACTCATGATGTACCCAGAGTAATTAATGCTTAAGATCATGTGCCATTTCAGCAGGTCATTAATGACAAACAATGAATTCATGTTAGTTCCTAATGACTCATTAGACATTCAGAGATGAAGTAATGCATGAATCATGAATTAATCATGAATGATTTCATGCATGAATTCATGATAATTCATGTACCCTTAGCGTAAAGTGTTACCAAAATGGTACATCGAAATTGTCTCTCTTAGTTGGATATGTCTGAAGTTAGAAAAAAATTAAAAATTGTCTTGGCTGAAGAGTTGTTGGTTTCATTATTCAAAGTGTACCTCATCCAGTGACTGTCACAAGATGGAAGGGTCATCAACCTTTTTGACATGTGCCAATTGTTTATTAATTATTAATAAGAAATTGCACTCATTTTCATGTAGCAGCTGTGTCCCTAGATACTGGTTTAGTTACACAAAAGTGAATATCTTTCTGACATGAAAGAAAATACAAGCCTAATAAAGTATGAAACAAAAAGATGGTCTAACAGGTGACATTAAAATTTGTATTGATATCACATAGAATTCTTTCAACATTCTTTTGAGTTTCACAGTTTAGGCATACAGTCAAAGGCTAAAGGGAATAATTCTGTAACAACAATTACATGTAAATCAATGTAAACAACTACAACAGGTAGTGATGTTGATTGATCTATTGATCATCTTCTTCTGCCCCGACTGTCAAATTCTGCATAGGCTGGTCATCCGTTGGAATCTGTCTGTTTCCGTTGGAATTACTTGATTGTGACTTTTGTGTTATCCAGATGAGGACAAGAACAATAACAACGTAGATTATGACCACAAAAAACAGCCAACAGCCAATTCCCTAAAAGAGAAACCAGCAGCAGTATTCATGAATCAGATTCCATAAATTTTCACTTTGAGAAAGACATACACTTATTTATTTGTGTACACTTTACTTGACAATGGCTACGTTCACACAGCAGGGCTAAATGCTGAATTCCGAGCTTTTTGTGGGATCCGATCTTTTTGAGAGGTTGTTCACACTGCCAATAAAATGTTACATGTACAGTATGCGACTTGTATATCTCCAGTATGAACTTCAAACGCACCAAAAGCGTCCCACATGCGCTGTGAAGGACACAATAACGTCACACACACAAAACGTGTTCAGTGTTTAAGGAAGTAAACATGGAAAACATGAACGCAAGCAGCAGCCCCAGTTGAAATAAATCTTCGTCATGAATGTATTATGACATTTCTAGCGAGAAACTATAAAATGCCAATATAAGCTTCAATCAGTCAAAATAATCTTTAATGTTTGCATCAGCTAAATGAGTGGAGTGAGCATGTGGTGTAGGCTAGCCCTTAATAAATCACTCCAAATCTGCTTTTAAAAGAAATTGCTCAACTCTACAATTGATTTCGGGTGGTCTGAACAGCAGAAAACCACATGAATTCAGATTTTTCCGAATCTGTTACGCCCTACATACCCATGTGGTGTCAATTGCGATTAATATTGGATATGCTGCGATCTGAACAGCTTTTCCACATGGGATAAGATTTCATGTTCATGTCACTTGCGTCATTTGTCACGTGACACAAACATCAACACGTGGAATATAGGTGGACGGAAGTGAGAGATTAATGTTAATTCTCCTTTTAAAAAACAGTATCGTTTGCTATTACAACGTGTCAGTGCGCGTTATGGATTTGCCGCAAGTTGCATATACGACCTGGAGTTTACCTTGCGTGTGGAAAGCAACGTCAGTGAAAGTTTTCAACCAAGAAAGGCAACTCCCAGCTGTGCTGGACTGCATTGATGCACTGAAATAAAGAGGAGTAACGCTATTCTTCCATCTCTGATACTTCCTTGTTACTTGTGTGCTACAGCCCCACTTAACCATCTGTGAAAGAAACAACCAACATTCTACCCTCCGCGGTTTTGTTTATTATTTGTGGGCATGATGTGTTAGGGTACCATAGTAACCCACATGGATACGACGGGTGATTAGCGGACATGGAGATCCGATATGACAAGCAATGTGAACGCGGTCGATAGAGAGGAGATGTTGATCAGATATGATAAGCCTAAGAGATCGGATACAGGTCACATAATGTAGGTGTGAAAAAATCGGAATTGGGTCACTTCAGGCTGCTGTGTGAATGTAGCCAATGTCACAGTGATAAGAATTTGTGGGTCTTGACAATTGAGTCTGAATGGACTGAATGTGATTTACAGTTTACTACAGCAGAATGGATTGAATGAACAATTATTAGCTTAAAAGGAGAATGCCAGTGTGATTCTGTCTTAAAATATGTTCAATTATGATTGGAGTATGGACTTGGACTTATTGCGCATAGTTCACTTATATCCGACCCCTCCTTTCGGAAATACGGCCAGTTAGCCGATTAGCATGAAGTGGATGAGCATCACAACAGTCTGCAAGTATATATATATTGTAGCTCACCTCCATGTTTTTCACCATCGACAAGGCTCAAAGTTACTCTAAACTTCATTCCATAGATTCCCGTGGGTGTTTACTTTTAAAACAAGACATTTTAATAGTTTAATTACAAGAAGTTTCATCTTCGACTCATCTCACATGACATTCACATAACTGAGTAGTGCAAGCACACATCTTGTTAAAAAAAACTCCTTGTAACTATCCACTATGCCCATCCACTACGTCGGTAAGCCTGTTCGTAGCTAATCGGCTAACTAGCAGTATTCTCGAAAGGAGCAGTCAGGTGCAAGTGAACTATCACTGCAGGTGTGGTGTCAGATTTACGACCTCTGGGCCAGAAATGAGAGTCGAATACCTTACCCACGACGTTATAAAAATACACCATTATAAACGTTGAAATCAAACTTCTTCCAAAAAGATAAGAGTCCGGGCAAAGCCGAGTGCAAAAAGTACAGTTTATTCTGTCAGAGAACCAACATCATAAACCGGAGCAAGGATCCGAAGATTCTGCTCCCGAACACAGAAAGTGCCTGCCTTTTATACATGCAGGGTGCTTATGTTTTTTTCAATGCTGGTAACACAAATCTCTAACTACTGCTTTTGGAACCATCATACAGCAATATCAAATAGTTTGCTCTTCTGCACAACATTCCGCTGAATATGCGGTGACATATTTCATCAAAGCGGCATGTAACATATGTGAGATATCGTTGTGAACATGAAACAAAGACATATCAGTTCTATTCTGCTGACTAGGCATTCGTAATTCCCCCTTGATTTCATCTATGTTCTTACGGTGACACTTTTACAACAACATCCCTTTATGTGTGGTTTCCATCAGGTACAAGAGCGAAATCCCTAAATCAGGGCGCTGGACAGTTATCATGAGTTATCAACTGATTTACGTTACCCCCCTCTTTTTATGCTAATGATTCCCTCCGGTTCAACCTGAGGCTGGCTCCAACATGGCGCCTCAAAACTGCTGATGTAGTAAAACTGGCCCTTGAAAGAGTGGCCTTGAGGAGACTGGAGTCAACTGGCGGTCATTCAACAGGTTGAACTTATACTCCATTCTCTAGAGCACCACCTCTGGTTGGAATTAGTATGGCCCTAAGCTCCTTTGGCTTCTCAGTGGTGCCATCTGTGTTAGACACTGGTATTGACAAATTCTCTTTGGAATATTATGATTGAAACTATGGTCAGACTTAAACTTCAACTCCTTTACAATAAATCATAACATTTCTAGATGGTGTTATACTTGAAATTATTCTACATTTCCCCCTTTGAGACTTGCATAGTCTCATAAATTATAGCTACATTCAACCACCATCCTGGGTTGACACGTGGGAAAAGATCTCTTTTGTTACACCCAATTGTTGAGAACCTTACACAGAAAAAACAAACAAACAAAAAAATAAAAATTAATTCTCTTTCCAGGCGGCTCCTCTCTTCATATTAATTTCTTAGGTAACCACCAAGTATAGGGTTAGAGAGTTTGCTATAGAATATGTGTAGTACAGCTGATCAAATGATTCAAGTCCCTTTAGGTGTTTGTCTTGTTGCGACTTGGAACTGTGGCAAATGGCTTGGCTCAGCAGTCCTGATCAATCATAAAGCACAGGATCCATGCTTAATGCAAATCTACACTGATTCTAGATGTTTATAGCTAGTTCCTTCCGGTCGTATCGTCGCAGTTGTGGTGATCCCCGGATCTTTGGCTTGCCGTTGTCGGGTGGTAGGTTTTGGTCGACAATAGTTTGATGTCATCATGTCAGGCAGATCATGGATGGCTGAAGATGGCTAGAATGGGCCAGATTGATAACTGGTGCAGCTGAGTTCCATCAGATGGTTGGATCGTCACATCGCAATCTTATGCATCACTCCTGGTCAGGTTAATAGAGATAGTAGAACAGAAGGAAAAAGCAAAGCAAAAAGAAACACAGCAACAAATACATACAGCAACATAAACACCGAAGCGTTCAGAGAATGGCATGAGATTACTGCTAAACAGTAAGTATTTATTTTAAATTTGTAGACCAAGCCGTATTTAATAAAGACATATATTTTAGTCTCAATTTAGATTATTCACCATTTTAAATAAATTTGGCTTTTGTTTCAAATTTGGATGTATTTATCATCCAAAGCAACCAATATTAAACTAATTTATACCATGATTCAGTGGAAAGATTAACACAAAACGCTAATTTCACATGTCAGCTTTGCTAACAATATCCAAAGTAATAATTTTTCTGATTTAGATTTCTATTCCCTTATAAAATCATGCTACAATAACTACAATAACTGTTTTTAATTATTCATTACCAGGGCATCAAATTTCCCTATTACTTTTCAACTATCTTTTGGTTAGCCCTACAATTCAAAATATTAAGTCTTAAACTAAACCTTAACAAATTTGATCAATGTGCGTACTCCCACCATAACTGATGACATCATTTCAACAATTTTTTATACTTACGTACCAAGTCGGTTAAAAATTTGTTCAGTATTCTTGTCAGTATATCACCTGCTATTCAAAATGGGCAGATAATATTAAAGTTATTCTGTTCTACAGAGTGAGTTTAGGAGCAAGCTAGCAACTCACCAAATTCTTCAATTTCTTCTAAAAAATCTTTGTCCTGTCCTATCCCTCCCCCCTTTTGACAATCGTTAATTGTCAACAAATGGGGTGGGCCACATTTTTCCCTGGATGCCACTCCTACTCCAGGTAGGTCTACATTACTCCATTCATACACATCATGCATGCTCTCACACCTCTTTCAAGCACTTTCACTCAAAGGCCTCACATGCATTCACACTCATCATACAATTTTTGACTGTTTTTCAACATAATACTGCATCCAATAGTTCCTCCTGAATAGCACAATCAAATTACTTTACTCTCAGATGGTCCAAGTGCTGAAAACAGCCAATAAGTCTGCCTTTTGTCCTTCTATCTTTATTTACTTATTTAGTTAGTTAGTGTTTTGCTTTTGTTTTGACTTACATTTATACATCTTGGTTTACTGGAGATCACAATCATACCATTTAGTTTGTGGATCTTTGCAGACATAATACTACTCATTTTGCAGAATATCAGCTATGGTTTGCAGCTGCTATATATTTGTTCGATTCGCTTGTTAGATTTTTCTAGTTTTACTCGAGTTTTTGATACTGTATATTGAATCACTATAATACAATATAGTTTTCTTACTATGGTCACTTTTCCAATTGTTATTTATTTATTTTTTTACTATTACCTACATGGGATATTAAAGTCTTTTTTTATTTAATCAAAATTTTTTTTTTCCCTATTAAACCTCATCCTTTTTTGGTCAAAAAGTAGCTTAAGTTATCCGCACTTGTGGTTTTACTTTAAATCAGATTACAATTACAGTGGCTACTTCTTTCATTCAGAATCTGTTCTCACATTTAGTTATTTGCTCTCCTAATCGTTTACTAATGACATTGTTCCCATAAACTCCCAGCCATGGCATTAGTTTCAATCTCTTTTCTTGTGCATTTTGCATTTAGTCGTCTTTGCACTAGTCTGTCTTCGCTGTCTTACCGAACATGGGGAATCATTGATTTAAGGCTCACTAAGTTATACTCTAAGTAAAATTATATTTAACTGGTCTAAATGTTAAATTTTTAGTATGTTTTTGACTTCTACAATACTTGACCTTTAGTTTCCCTAATCATTAGTGTAAACTTCAGTGTGGATGTCCCTAGATGAGCATCCTCCTCAAAAACATTTAAGAATAAGCTCTGTTGGGTAGTTGCTTCCTTTGGATCAGTGTCCATGACATCCTAAAACCATGAACTCAAATTTAGCTGATTCTAAATTGGCCTGGCCAACAGAACCATGGATCATTATTGATTTGAATTTAGAGCCAGGTCCTTTAAGACATCTGGCTTAAGCCTCAATCCTCAGTGTTGTTGAAGAACATGCTCTTAATTGTTCTGACCCTTGTCATGTGTAGGGCGGGTTAGTATGTTCTTTGGTCATGACCTTATTGCTTTCGCTGTCCGACTGGTGTGCCTCTTATGTCCAGCCCAAGCCCTTCTGCTTGTTAGACTGCCCATGTCCTTCAGAGTACTCAACCACCCATGTGTGATGACTTTCCTTTGAGTTGTGCTTGTATTCCTTGTGTCCTTGTGTTGTCTCTTGTATTGACAATTCTTCATGTCACCATGTTACAGTCTGAAAGTGAGGCCAAGCAGCCACGCTGAAATGGTTTAGGGCTTCATGGATGGCCCCCACCAGACTGACGATGTGATTTTCCTTTTCCTTTTTTTTTTTTAGTGTTCGGATGCCTCATGCTTGAGGCTCCATTATCTTTCTTCTCTCTCCAAGGTGTGAGTTGGGTGTTGATAGATAGTCACTTTGTCCACCAGTCTCGTAGGCTGTCAGTGCATGAGCTGTAGGTTCATTGGTATAGATGATGCTGATGGGCTTGGATGGGGCCTGGATCCAGACTCCGAGGTCACACAGCCTATGGACAGACTCAGAACTTGATGCTTAATTAGTAATAATTTACTATCTTTCCTTCTCTGTCCCTCAACTCTATAATGTTACCCCATTGTCTCAATGAATCCCCACGTTTTGATGTCAAATTATCAAATCACAGACGCGTCTACCTTTCCTGAATGTAACAAAACAAACAAATGAAATAACAGCAATGAAGAACTTCACCACATTCCCCATATCTTCCAATATGTTTATACTTTTGCGTTCTAAATCTAGACATTCCCTATCTATTGACATTTTTCTTTCTTTTCTTCCTTTTTCCCCTAAAATTGTTTTTCCCTCAATTTTAATCAAAGGCACTACTAAAGAACAATTTTTAAAACACTCATTTTATTTCCAAAATTTACTAATCGTATTAAATGATTGTGATCTCACTACTGAGTTTATATCATGTGTTGACTGACTCAACTTTGAATTTTGCACCAATTTGTATTAAAAATTTTAGAAACTCAGTATTGTGACAATAAGGTCAAAAGTTGTCAGCTTCAAAGTTTGAGAGAAAATCAAAGTTCTCAAGTAATTTTTCCACTTGTGGGTTTTGGCTCCACTTCAATCCGGGTACCCCGATTTCACACTTGGTCAATCAACAAATTCTGACCAAGGCCCTGGGGTTTAAAAGTATTGCTGTGCACAGTCTTTCCCGGTTTCTAGAAATGGAGTCAATGCCCAGTTAGAGACTTCAAAATAGGCAGTTGTAATAATGGTAACATATTTTATAAACGTTATGTGCACATGGGCTTACCCTGCCCATTGGACCTTTATTAACTCTTTAATATCCACTATTTAGACATCAACCTGGGACTCTAATCTACTGGTTGGTATCATATCCTTTTTACTCAACTTCTTTCGTTATTTTATATAATATTAGACTAGTGTGTTTTATAATAATAATACTGAATAAGCCTTTATTTAAAATCATTGTATTATTATAAATTGATATCATTATTATATTATCGTGTATTTATATTATTATAACTGAACCCAGACAAGGCTTATACCCACCATGGTTGGATAACTCACCTTACTAGTTCAGCTGTTATAGCATAATTTGCTACTCAGCTTTTATTTACAGCGCAACCATTCAACCCACGGACGCAAACCTGCCCCTCGTACTATTCTATCAGCGTGCCCTCTCGTCCTCCTGACCCCCTTCACCCCTGCCAGGGTACCTTCTAGCGTGAAGGGTGGAGCGCTACGGAGCCGTCCTAACCCTCCTCCTAACCCCGAGGAGTGGACCTGACGCTTTTTTAAACAACTGCCTTCCTAGCCCCCTTCCACCATTAACGAGGGGTGGAAAGGCGGAACTGACACAGACGCCGTCCTACCTTGGACTGACGATTTATACCTGCCGTCACTGGCCCCCCTTTGCCTCTAGAGGCAAAAAGGCGGACTGCCACAGGGCCGTACTAACCCTTGCCCATCCGCAAGTGTACTGCCGCAAATTTGAACCTGCTGCCCACGAACCCTTTACCGCCTTG
>JAODXP020007788.1:0-79792 GCA_027497455.2 Sardinella longiceps | reverse complement strand
GATATTTAGTCTGGGGACCTACCTATTGCATTTCTCGTAGCGGAAGCATCGTTTACAATTGTCCATAGCCGTTTATTGGGCGCTACGAATGTCTAGCAATGTCATAGCATCTGTACATACCTCGGAGCCAATACCAGAGCCACCACGTGACGTAAAATGCAATCGAGGGCCGTACAAATCCCTTTTTGTTCTGCGATTGGATACCGAAAGTAAGCGAGAAAAACGGCCATAGTCACCATGCTCCTCTGCAGAGTGAAATGAAATAAGCGAGCAAAGGAGCATGGGAATTCCCAGGCTAAAGCATACCTCAAACGGTGGCAAAAAGTAACATAATGTCCCAACAAAAGTAACAGATACAATCAGGAAAATACAGTACATTGATATTACGACTAAATACCTGGCATTTAGATATGGCGAACATTTTGACCTTTGACTTCTTTGTTTGTTTGCTTGTTTTGTTCTCTTTTTTTCTCTTGTTTTTGTTTGTTTGCTTGTTTTGTTTGTTTGCTTGTTTTTTTCTCTGTATAGGCCTTCTTCACCGCAGCCCGAAATGCGATCCCTGCCAGAGCCCCCACTAAAGCTCCCACAGCTGCACCCCCAACACCCCACACTGCCCCAGTCACTGCTCCCACGATAGCATACATGGCTCCAGCAGACGTCCCTAAAGTGGATCCTACACCAGCTAGAATAGCGATGTCTTTGATAGATTGATGATGTGTCTCTGCGCTTCTCCTTGCTTCCTCTGGGCTCATATTTGGATTGTCTCTCTGAATGCGTTCCTGGGCCACCCTTATGATTCCTTCGGCTTCTTTGAGCATGTCATTAGTGTAGTAACTTCCTCCATTCACCTCTACCATTGTGCTGATCTTCTGCAACAGATCTTCGACCTGAGACTGATCTTTGTCTCTGTTGTTGCTAAAAACATGATATCCTCCATGACACTGTTTGAGGAAGTCACTCAGATGCCCAGTATATTTAACCAAGGTTTCTATGGAAACTCCATCTGCCTCCAGATCGTCTCCATAGGTGAACAAGGCCATAGTGTAACGTGTTGCCTCTTTTCCGAAAATCCTCGTAATGTTTTCCACTGTTTCTTGATCTTCTTTTGTCAATTGAGCGGCCTGGATCACGACCAGAAACACATGAGGACCAGGAGAAGAGAATGATATGCACTGAGCAATCTCTTTATTGTTTTCTTTCTTGGTCTTCAATCTGGCTTCAGTCCCTCTCTTCTCCTGCAGTTCAGTGTTTACCTCAATCTGCACCTCTTTTGCAGCCTCTCTCTCCACAGGTTCCTCGGTGTCTCTTTCTATCAGCACCTCTGATTAGCAGTCTCTCTCGTCGACACTGCACTTCTGTGTCTACCTCAATCTGCACCTGTGATTCAGTCTCTCTCTCTTGAAACTGCACTTCAGTGTCTCCCTCTTGATGTCTTTTCAGTCTCTCTCTCCACCTGCTCCTCAGTCTCTCCCTCAATCTGTACCTGGTTTTCAGTATCTTTCTTCACCTGCAGTTCAGTGCCTCCCTCAATCTGCAGTTGTGTTTCAGTCTCTCTCTCCATCTGCCCCTCAGTGTCTCCCTCCCTTTTACTCTCTTTCTTCAACTGGTTTTCAGTGGCTCCCTCAATCTGCTTCTGATTTTCAATAATTCTGTTCAATGGTGTGTCGGCTATTTTTTTACCAAAGAAACTTGGAGTATCAATTACTACAAGTTTCTTACCATAACGGAATACAACCTCCTTCTGACACTTAGTTGTTACTGGAGAAGATGAAGGCTCAGATTTAAACTTCGCTTCTCCAAGGATGGTGTTTGCAGTTGCACTCTTCCCACTCCCACTCTTCCCAACAAGCACAATCCTAAAGCACTTGTCCTCTGGGTTCTCCTCTGGAACCTTCACTTCCATAGTGTTCTCTTTTGGAACTTCCACTTCCTCAATATTCTCATTTGGTATCTTTACTTCCTTACTGTTCTCCTCTGACACCATCTTGTCTTCAATGATCTCCTCAGGAACCTCAACTGTCACACTGTTCTCTTCTGGAACCTTCATTTCCTTAGGAATCTCTGTTGGAACCTTTAATTCCTCAATATTCACTTTTGGAACCTTCACCTTACTGTTCTTTTCTGAAACTGTGTGTTCTTCAGTGTTCTCTTCTGAAACCTCAACTACCACATTGTTCTCTTCAGGAACCTTCTCTTCCTCAGTGTTCTTTCCTGGAACATCCAATTCCCCATTGTCCTTCTCTGGATCATCTGCCCCTGTTGGAATGTATATGTAAAGTATAAGTTGCAGGTTAAATATTTTTTGAGAAATTAAGGAGGAAAATAATAGTGAGTAGTGATTTGTCATGAAAAATCTACTTTTCATGCAATAGAATAATATTTACAGCTATTTTTGTAACTGGATTATTGAACATTCTAAATACAGTGATGATGTCACATCAGGGTCTCCATCAAAGCTGAGCATACAGGATAGGAGCATGGGTGTTAACCAGTTTTAGCTGCATTTAGAGGGCCAGAAATGGGAGATTTCTATTGGTGGTTCGTACCTGACAATCTTACCCTCCCTCACCAAGACCCGCCCACGTCGGAGAGTTTGAAAGGAAAGCCACCCACCTACCAGGACAGGTTGGCCTTGCCTACAATTAAGTAGGACCTCCTACACCACCGGCTCTGTACTTTTGGCAAGAGTATAAAAGACAAAAATCCAGATACAGCTAAAGCAGTAGTCCCGCAGTGTGTACAAAGGATCTAAGTAAAGAAGTAGTTTCATTTTGATAAACAACCTCATTGCAATGTTAAATGTACTGTGCACACCAGTACGCCTCAACAACATAAAATAACAATGGTGGTAGTAGTCGGCCCGGCTAGTGGGAGCATAATGATCAGATTTCACTGACCTATAATTCCAACTCTATAATTCATTAGAGCTTGCTACCAGACGTGCAATGCAATCTCTAATCAAAAAGTTATATTCAACTACATTCCTGCACGCATGTCTAAACCTGCCCTGGCACTCAAAGGGCGGGAACTTGCATCAAGGCATCCGAACTAAAATGAAAATTAAAGGGTAACTTCAGTCAAATTTCAACAAGAGCTCTATTGCTCAAGTTACTCAAGACTAGCCAGTCCTGAAGACACGAGAAATTTTCTTCCACCTCATAGGTTTTCTTGAACAGAGAGTTAGCCCTGAAAGTTAACCCATGTAATGGGGGCAGATATTTAAACTGTGTTGTCAACATCTAAACATGCTCCAAATGTCACCCCTAAATATATGTAGCATCATCAGACACACAGCACTGCGGTGTGTATGGCTACAGGTGACAAACAAAGTGGTTAAAATTGTGTTTCTATGCAGTATTTACAAAACCATTTTGTAAACAAACAATATTTGGCTTCTTGCATAAACACACTGTCTTTAACATTTTTCTAGTAATTTGTAGCCATACACACTTTAGTTCTGTGTTGTAAGGTGTCTGTTGATGTTTTATAGTTTTTTGGGGTAGCATTTTGAGCATGTTAAGATGTTAAAAATACAGTTCAAAAGTCTGCCCCCATGGGTTAGTTTTCTGTATTATTTCTCTGTTCAAGGAGATCTATTCGATTGGACCAAAACTTCTTGCGTCTTCAGTACTGACTAGTCTTGAGTAGTTCGAGCAATAGAGCTCTGAAGTTTTCTGAAGTTGTAGTTTAAATTCTTCACAAATTTGAAACGGTGGCAAAGTATCAGATGAAAAGCCTTTAAACTGTTTAAAGATAACAAATGGAGGATGAACAGCCTTGTATGTATTCTTCAGATCTGTCGACAAATACCTCTTACAAAAAAAATAAAATAAATAATAATAATAATAATAATAATACGTGTTTTATAACCCAAGTGAGATTTAAGGAGTTCACCGGGATTCATAAAAGGACTACTACAGGTTCATTTCTGTCATTTATGCAGTAATACACCGAACCTATATCGGACTGGGCTTGTAGTCTAGAAACAGTGCCTTTGAAGAGAGGCTGCTACTGTTGTGCCCTTGAGCAAGATATTTAACCCTTTGATGCTAAAGGTGAGAATGCCCTAGCAGGGTTACCGGTCTTTTTTCAAAATCAAACTTCAAGGACTTGTCAAGGACACTTCTAGCCTTTTTCTCAGCAATTTCAAGGACTCGACATATCAGTGCAACAATATACCAACCATCAGAGTCACAATATTTTGGTAATTCAATAGGCATGGCATGCATTGGAAATGAAGCAATAAGACTCTCTCCACCGTGACTGAGATACAGTTGTTAGCTTTGCTGACGTCTGAACAGATGATGTGGGTCCCAAATTTACAGAAAGATGTAATGGTGTCTTTCATTAGATTTAAGCATTTTTGTAGGCTACAGTTTGCTAGTTTGCTTCCTTTACCTGAAATAACTGAAAACTCCTGATTGCTCCAAACATTTTATTTTCAGGAGTCTGTTTGAACTTTTGCAGTCCTAGTAGCCTAACTTTTATGTAGAGTCATGTAAATGCAATTCCCAGGAATTATGCAGTGCGTTCCTTTGTTGTGAATGTACTCACATTGCTTTGGAGAGTAGTTGCCCATGTTGTTCAGTCAGTCTTGATGTTGGCAAATAGTTTCACTTTCATTTGAGCTCTGTAACTGTAAATTCTGCATCTATTGGGCCCTCCCACTAGCCCTCTAGTGGCACACACACACACACACACACACACACACACACACACACACACACACACACACACACACACACACACACACACACACACACACACACACACATTAGCCCTCCAGTGGCACACACACACACACACACACACACACACAAACTAGCCCTCTAGTGGCAGACCAGTGATCTGCTACCAGGTGAGGATGGCCACTCTTGCCACACACACTGTTATGCATTTTCATTTTATGCAGCTTATTGTGCACATTCTATAATAATAGAAATCAAAAATTAAAGTCATTAACTCAGAAAATAGGGGGATAGTGTGGCAAACATGGGTACTGTAAGTGGCATCATGTAACACGAGATTTGAATTAGAAAATGGAATAAATTTTATCCAGAACATTTTATGAAATTGCATAAATACTCACCTCTCAGAATCTTAAAGATGGGATGAACCTTGAACTTTACACTCTATCCGCTTTAGTGCCTACATATTGCTTACTTTTCTTGTCTATAGTGAGAACAGCTGGTCTAGATCTTGATAGTATGCTGTGTCTCTCTTGATGATTCTTCTAACCAAAAACTTGGTCTCTGGTAAATGTTGAGAAGCCCTATTGAGAAGCCCTAACATTACCATCAGTGTAAAAAGTCCCTCAATTCGCTCGATCATTGTATTGATCTTCTGTAGCAGTTTTGCAACCTAAGAGGGACTGTTGTCTCTGTTGTCAGAAGCATCTGTGTAATAAAGTCACAGACATATAGACCTAGAAGTCCATAGATGTACAGGCAGAGCAAATGAAGAGTTCAGATGCAAAACCCCCTAAACACCATTTTTGTGAAAACTGAGTTAATGATATTGTGTGAATCCTGTATAAATCTAGAATATGTGAATGAAATGTTTTTGTGAAAACAATAAAATAAAACCTGCTCCCTGCCGTGTCTAAAATATCTGTTTAAAATCAAAACACTCTAAAGGCCTGATAAAAAATAGCCTTTTTCTCAAAAAGTGGTCAAGTGGAGTTAGGGGGTTTTGCATCTGAACTCTTCAAATCTATTTGCTGCTACTGGGGTATGATTTTGAGGCTAGGTGAAAATGAATATGGGTAAGCTGGTCCAAGAACGTCCCTTGGGTTACAGGTTGCACTCCATCAATTGAAAAAAGACTTGAGAGCAGTTGAATCATGCAAAAAAAAAAAAAAAAAAAAAAAAAAAAAGGGAAGAAAAATAAAAGGTAACCACAGTGCCACATTCTGTTCCTGTCCCAACTTTCTGTTCCTTTTCTGCCAACACAACAGAAGAAATGCACCCAAAATGTGCCATTATAAAAATAATGAGTGTGAGAGGATCAAATGCTCAGATAAGATTTCTGCACAGATTATTACTTCACCAATCAGAATGCATTTGTTTATTGCTGGAAATCCTGACATATTGATTAGAATGTTCAAGAATGTTAATTTAATTTAATTTAATTTAATTTAATTCATTTTATTTTTGTTGAGAGAGCTGAGCAGACATTTGGAAAAAAAGAGGAAATGTTTCCTATAGGGATAATCTTTGTCACACATCAGTCATCATGTATAGTTGTTTGTAAGAGTTGGGGTAAAGTGAACAGCGAACAGAAATTCTCTTTTGACACACACTTACTGTTTATCATCTCTCACATTCAACCTCATTGATGTAGAAATGGGAAAGATGTGGTTAAATAAATGTATGGTACTTCAATATGTTCTAAGATGGTCTCAGTCCTCAGAGAGTGGGAAAAAGACTGCAGGTGAAGGCAACATACCCACATGGATTGTATGACACAACAACAGTGGGGTAGGTGTAAATGGTGAGATAGAAAGCATGGAGTTGATCTGTGTTTTAAAATAAGAGCTATTCCATGTGTCACAATAAGGGGTAAATATCTTTTCTCCTTCTGAATAGGTGACAATTCATCCTCTCAAGCCCTTTATTTGCTGAAAACCTATATACAACTGATGCACAACTCTAAATGTCAAGGTAACAGAACATAAGTACATCATCCATGATGCAGCACAATCCCATACATTCAATATCAAAGGAAAACATCAATTTTCAATTTCCCATTACTTTTAATATTAACATCTATCCATTTGTGGAAAATATATTAGTGTAATTGATCACCAGTGTTGGGCAAGGTACTGCAAAACTGTAATGCATTATTTATTACTTGTTACTGACATTATAAAGTAATCCCTTACATTACAATATTAGTGTTTTGAAAATGTAAGGCGGTACATTACTGTTGCATTATATTTAAGTTACTCTTCGGGCCCCACGGTAGACTATGACCCTCACTAATTCGTTATGAACGTTGAGAATGACAAGCGGAGACTGTAAAGTTCTACATTAATTCCAGCACAGCAGATGTTTTGTCCCTGCTGACCTCTCAGTGATTTTTGGCGAATTTGTACGAGGGAAAAAACGCCACTTCATTCCAAGTTAAAAATGCATTGTAACTTGAGTTACTCACAGTAAATATTACCAATTTTGTTTCTGTAATGCCTTACATTACCAAGTTACCACAAAAAGCAATGCATTACAGTAATTAGTTACTTTTGTAACTCGTTGCTCCCAATGCTGTTGATCACATTCTAGCACTCACTCTTCAACTCATTCTCCTCCCCAGGCCAGAGGCCACAGACCCTGCTGACGCTGGAGAGGCCCAGAGATTGGAATACTCCATGGTGGGGTCTAGCTCCATGTTTGCTGTGGATCCCTCTACTGGTCAGGAGTATGTTCTGTCAGTGGCAGATGGACGATGAGTGGCAGATGAGTGGAACTGTGAATCTGCAGGTGAAGGCAGGCAACAGACCCATATAGACACTATGACACAACCACGGTGAGTGTGAGTGGATTTGGCAAGTTATATTTGCACCACATGGATGCACTGTTTCCGACACATCAGATGGGCTTAAAGTAAAAGCCTGTTCTTCATGCAATAGCATTGCGCTATGACCAGAGCCATAAAAAGCTTTTAAATTGCTCCAGCTACCACCCAGAGTTTCTCTTTTGGTCTCTCTCTCTCTCTCTCTCTCTCTCTCATGTATGCATACATTTAATGTCTACAGAGGCATAGGCATTCTTCTTAAGTTCTAGGCAGTCCTCTTAAATTCGAACCAATTCAAAACCACAAATAATTTCAATTTCAATTTTCTTCATAGATCGCACAAATAAAATACTTTGTCTTGCGGCGCTTTACAGACAGCACAGGGAGCACCCATAAATAATTATATTCCCAAATAAAATGATTTATTTTAGCACATTTTTAGAAACAATGCAGTCAGCTGGAATAAATCAAGAATAGCTTAGCCTACTGCTTTGTGCTTTCTGTGATACATGTTTGGGCTTTGCAGGATGCCTGAGTATGCATAAAAAGTAAATGTAATGACATGCTAAATTAAAAGTTGATTCTCCGTGTATCACAGAGACTAGCAGTGACCAGCGGAACTAGAAAGCTAAAGACGTTTCAGCCTTGTGTTATGCGTCAATACAGTCACAAAGTTCACAGCGTTTAGAACTTTCATGAGCTTACGCGTTCACAATATGCTATTGCAGATTGTGTGTGAGGCAGTGCACAGATGTGCAAAACAAACCCATAATTTGGGTAGCATGTGAGCGTGAGGAAAGGAAACTGGACGGGCGAGTGCTAGCCTTACATAGCCCGCCCATAATACGAATGTTCATCCGTATCCATGGTCTGGGGACGGTCTTCATGGGCGTGTTTACAACAGTAGAGAGTCTACCGGCCAATAAGCGAAGCTGATGAGCTGTCCAGTCGTTTCAAACCAGAACTGAATGCTCTCCGGGGGGCCCCTATAATCGCGCCAGGGTAAAGAACCTCCAGACTATGAATACAGATGAACAGCAGTATTATGGTCGGGCTATGCCAGGCTAGGTGAGTGCTGGTTGTAGAAATGTTTAAAAGCTTAATTCTTTATGACCAATTCAGATTGGATAAGAAAGAGACAAAGTAGCTGCAAAATTTACACACTCTCTCACTATAAGAGGAAATCTCACTGATCCGACGAGATTGTGCATTTGATACGTTATTTGGACAGTGTATGTTGCAGACATTCTTCAATATGAAACAACAGGGCTGTAGGTAGATTCACACCAGATAAAGTAGTAGCACAAAGGTTGTAAAATATTGGGAACCAAGGTCGCCTTTATAATTCAGATAACCCTGGACTTACTGTAACTCATTTTTATTTTGAGACTGATTAAAGCAATGGTGTTTGGATACTTTTATGATTTCAGATAAACCCTCTGTGGTTCTTTTACACAACTTACTGCTGATAATTAATTGATGACGTCGGTAAAAAGATATAGTTTATAGTGGCTATCTTGTAACTTTATTGCAATTTGATGTCACTCATATTGGTGAAGAGATTCTTCTTCTGACATTATGTAATTATATATCTAAACCAAATTCTAAAGTGAGTGATGGTCAAAATCATGAACACAAGATCGTTTAGAGTTAGCTAATTAGTTGGTATAGCGATGGAAACTCCCGGTCAAATCGTCTTTAGATGGCATTTAAATGAGCAATGAAACTATGAGTGAAATAATCAGATGTCATAGGTATCTATTTCGACCTCACTTCTGACCGTCACCCTCCTTTGTCGCTCGGGACGCACCAAAGCGTTCCAGGCAAGGAGGAAGAGGCATGTCCTCCGCATCCAATTTATGCCTCTTCCTCCTTGCCTTCCTCCTTGCCTGGAACGCCTCGGTGCGTCCCGAGCGACAAAGGAGGATGACGGTCATCGTTCGGTCTCATAGATCCATAGTTACGGTCGTAACTTACGTTTGTTCTATGGCAAATGTCAGATGCAGCACCCCCTTGGGCGCAGCGATCTGATGTTGCGTCCATTAAAATGTATTTCAGGACTGATGTTAAACGGACGGACCAACCAGGAGACGCGTACGAAGCAGCGTGCGGGATTTTTGACATAGATCATCTCTAGCAAACTTACAAAACACATCTAACAGTTATATATGAAAGAGACATCTATATTATGCCATTGAATCGAGTATTGTGGCAATTATGCCACATATTGTAGCGTTTATGTTTGTTTGGAACAGGTGAAAAACTAGAAATCGCGTGAGATCACAGGATGCAATCAGTAGGTTCCGATTTAAGTGGTTGAAGTAGGATGACGAACAAGTGGTTTATCTAAGTACATGTAAGGATGTTTTATGACATCCGGGCATTTGAAACAATTTTCTTATCAAGCGACGTCAGATGCATGCGCCCAAGGGGACACTGCATCTGACGTGACTGAGGTTAACAAACTGTAGCAAAATGAAAACTGTAGCGAAGTGAAACGATGTGAAAGTGGATAATCAAATCAGGCTATCCATGTGGGAGACCAGGGTTCAATTCCTGGCTGAGACAATTCCTCTACAATACCCTCAGTCTGGGCACGACCATTGTGAAGGACACAATACACCCATCCCATGCAACCTTCTTCCTGCTGCCAACAGTACTATAAATGCCCGCACCTCCGGTATTGTGAAGAGCCTCTTCCCCAAGCAATCAGACTGTTGAACAACGAAACACGATGCAGAACCTTTTCTCGCTGAACTGGAATGCACTCCTCTACTCTCTCTTCTCTGCTGCTAATTTTTGATTTATAGACTCTCCATCCCCCTCACTGAGAGTTTAATTTATTGTAGCCGCTGCCACTGCTATATTACAATTCGATCTTATGTTATCCCTCCTACCTTAACCCTTAACCTTTGACCGCAAAGCAGTGTTTAACATAATACAATATATGTTTGTTTCACTGTTATCTTTTTCCTTTCATATGTCATGCCTTTTCCTCATTTGATGGCGACAGTACACTAAGCATGAAATTATAACATACAATAATATGTTTTTCATTTCCTTTACAAAAAAATGTATACATGAATGATCCTTCGGGGTCAATTTGACCTATGACTTAGTTGAATTAAGTAGTCTTACCAACACCGAATGGTCCCACAAACCATTAGATATGCTACCAACTACAGTATGTTCAAGGCATAAAATCAATATTTGAGCTTATTTGAAACTGTCTTTGTTTGTGATTGTTGGCTTGGGGTCAAATTGACCTCATCATTATTACATTGACATCAAGTCCTGGAATAGGACACCAAACCTTTCCAGGCCGATGTCGGGCTACCTACCACATTTATTACAGGATGACTCGATTGTCTTTAGTCTCTTTTACCCTTGGTAAGTGTAAATCTACTCCTTGAGAGTAAAGGTGATAAATTCTGCTCCAAAAATTTACCATATTTGGGCAAAAGAAATTTTTAATTTTGTTTTGCTTAGGGCATCCACATTTTCGACCCTGTCTGTTACAAAGATAATACAAGAGATAATACAAGAATGTGAGAGCTTTCAACAAAACAAACTTTCTACCCTGTACCAAATACCCTTTGCTTTATTACACACTGTTATCAGTGTATAACACAGGAATGCCTTCATTAAAAATTAAGCTTATGCACAGTGCCAACTTCGATCTACTATCAACCCGGAAAGCCTTTTACGGTAGGAAAATTTGGATCCGAAAGGGATTCTGTATACATCCTGATGGTGTTTTATGGCCAAGATGATAAGGACTTACGGTGAGGTGTTCTTCTAGTGTTCGCCAAAGTGCTAGGTTGCTCGCCAATGGTTAAAACATTTATGAAGAATTCACAATATTTGGGTATTAGTATAAGGATTTGTTGTTAGAACAAGATTTGGTTGTTTGCATCTTTGCTTGTTTGTTTTAAAAAATAAACAACAAAAAACATCCGTTATGAAGACTTCTACATGGATGGCTATTTTTATCGCCTACTGCTTTGCAGACTTAATCCAGAGTCTTCCAACTGGTGAGTGAGCCTGATATAAAACACATTCATGTACAGTATAAAACTCTAAAACATATATGTTGAATATAATTATGAAGGATATTTTTTTCCACAGTGGACACCAGTAGGAGATCAAAGAGAGTACTTGATGTTGAGGTAAGCAGTCTGTTTGAAGAGTAGTAACTATTATCTTATTTTATGTTGAGATGTTGAGGTAAGCAGTCTGTTTGAAGAGTAGTAACTATTATCTTATTTTATGTTGAGATGCTATGAAAAAGTATAAGTATAAGTGGAGAGACACCATGCATATTATTTTCAACAAGAATTTTACACTAGCAATTCTATGAGCATCAAGTTATGCAGCTGTGCCAATTTTAGGCTATTATTTAGGCTATACAGTTTCTCTGTCACATTTAACATGGTATTTCGAACTGTCTGGAACTATTTTTTTTATAACAAAAAGGTAAATAAAGCTGAGGAACTGTATTTCCCTATGATAATTGTTTTGGAACATCAACAGACACCACTACACTTGGTGAGCTGCACGTGTTTTAAAATAAAGGTTTAAGGTTGTTTTAAGGAGCCATTCCAGCCAGCAAGCCATTCTGAAGCAGAAAAGGGGGGATTCAAATTGAGCCAAATATCCAAGACAGAACCAATCGTCAGAATATTGGTGGTGATGATTGTATTTCATCCTAGACACTCCAGAAAAGGGGCTAAACATGCAAAAAAAAAAAAAAAAAAAACACTTCCCCTTTAATAACTCTGCTATCAGGGGCTGAATTCAGCAATTTGGGGTATTCAAAGGAAAAGGTCAGTCCATATAGCCTAAAAAATAGGCTAATCTAAAAAGATCATTACCATTTCCCATATAGCCTACTTTAAAATGTATAATTTACCACTTTCAGAGTCAATTTGATGGTTAAATGACTGTGAACAAAATGAATTAACATGTGAATGAATAATTGGCCAGTGGTTTACGCTTGATTACATTATTACAAATTACAAAAATAAAATAAAATAGATAAAACAGCAACTGCAGGAGCTGGATAGTTTAAAACAAAACAGGATATACCGGTAAGCTAGATACAAACAAACGAATGCACATTGTACATACAAACATGTAAGCAACAACTTATAGTCTGGAATGTACAAAAAGTGTGTGATACTCACTACTGCTTATAACACAGCTGGCAGGATAGCCACCTATAAACACAACAGTAGCCTTGATAAGAAGCCTATCTGAATTGCAGATATCTTGATATGAAACTAGCAGAATTCCTGATATGCAAAATGATGGGAAACTGTAATCTATTAATGTTTAATTTAGACTGAATACTATCTTACCCCCACATATCTTTACTGCAGTGTCACAACGTTGATAAGCTTTTCAAACTTTGGATAACATTGTCAAAAATATACTGTAACAATTCTAAAGTAATTTTAAAAAAAATATATGAAGCCACCAATTTTTTATCTCTTCTTTTTTTAACCTGTACTATGAATTTGGCTTGAAAAAAAGTTCAAGAAGAGAATCTATTTTCATGATATTTTCATCTAATATACACTGTAGGTGCAAAGCCATGTCAGAAATGCCCCTCCTCGTTTTGAACAGAGTCTCTATATTGCTCCTATCTGGCACGATGCTCTGCCTAACTCTACTGTGGTAAGAGTAAAGGTAAGTCTATCCTTGCCAGGTAATACAGATGTATAAAATGATATATGATGCATAAGGCAATTCAATGCTCTGGTGCGCGACAATGCATATACTGTATGCATTAGGAGGGTCATTTATGGATGTTAAAAATAATGTCAATAGTACTATTACAGTAAGGCTTTGGGAAACACGTATTAGCAATTCATTTTTGCCCTTTTCTGATATTTCTTTCACGATAAACACATTGATCAACTGAGACAATCATCAATAAATCAATCAAGTATGAAAGTTATTGTTCAGCCTTGGATCAGACACCCCTCTCCCTTGTTTCTTTACCCCAGGCCACAGACAATGATGTGGGGCACACGGAGAAGCTGGAGTACTCCTTGCTGGATCAAACCTCTGTGTTTGGTGTGGAGCCCTCTGGTGGTCAGGTGTATGTAGTGTCACTCGAAGGTCAGAGTGGAACTGTTATAACAAGGGTGAAGGCCACAGACCCACTTGGACTCTTTGACACAGCAACAGTTTCTGTAGGTGGAGCTGAAAAGTGTAATATTATGTTTATCTGATCAGGGATATGCAACCAAAATCTGTAACACTTGTAACATGAACACAGTTTTCCTAAAACATTTTAAACACACAAAAAAGGTTATAATGCAAATATAACACATTATAACTATTTATGCCTTATGAATACATTTATAATGCGTATGAATGCGGTGTTAAAAGAAAATGTTCTCAGTCTATATTCTCATGAACATGTAATTTTTCTTGCTTTTGTAAAGGAATACAAAACTATTTCACTTTTTAATGTTAGGAAGACGTAACCTTTTTTCATTTATTTGAAAATTTTAATATTTATATCAGTTCTCGGTGGCGAAAACTTTTGATTATTTGTGAACAAGTCCCAAATGGATAAAAAAAAAAAAATACATTTATGAAAAATCTAGACAAGTATATTGTAAACAAACCCTAAGCAGTAACATATGTTTATATTTAATTAATTAATCCTGTCTGTTTGTGAACAGGTGGTAATAAATTTCAGAAATCAGGCTCCTGTTTTCAATGTAACATTATACAGACAGGAAATCTTAGATGACGCCCCGCCTAATTCACTTGTGGTAGAAGTTAAGGTACGTATTATTATTATTACTGTTGTTGTTGTTGTTGTTGCTGTTGTTGTTGTTATCTACCATACAAAACTTTCACTTGTTGCACAATTTCCATATGTATATAATTCATTGTCAATGGCAGGCCACAGATCCTAACCAGGGGGAGACAGCACAGCTTATTTACTCTCTGGTGAGCCCCAGCTCCATATTTGCAGTGGAGCCCTCTAGTGGTCAGGTGTATGTATTGTCAGTAGCAGGTGAGAGTGGGAAGAAGACTCTGCAGGTGAAAGCAACAGACCCACATGGAGCATACGGCACAACTACAGTGGAGGTAAAGAACAATTTGCTAAATGGACATACAAAATTGAAATGTTTGATTGTCATGAAAAATGAGTTCAACAATAAAATAAAATAAATCTCCAAATCTGAAGATTTGTCACTCCAGACTATACTTTCAAAAAAAAAAAAAAAAAAAGAATTCACACCACCAATTCAATTTGTGTGTGAAAATGCCATTAACAATTTAACATCCTCCGTCTCACTAAGAACTGCATTTGGTTCTGTGTGATTTCTCACCATGCGCATTAACCATATCACATTAATCTCTTTTGCATTTGTGTGTAGGTGACGATTAATATCAACAAGAAAGCTCCTGTGTTTAATCTCAAATTATACAAAGCTGACGTCCCCGCTGAAGCTCAGCCTAACACTCCAGTTATTATAGTCAAGGTATGTCTGTGTGTGTGTGTGTGTGTGTGTGTGTGTGTGTGTGTGTGTGTGTGTGTGTGTGTGACTGTGTGTGCGTGTGTGTGTGTGTGTGTGTGTGTGTGTGTAGTATACTGTTACATTTTGATAGCGGCTTGCTCCGTCAACTAGCCTACACAATTTATCTTTAATTTATCTTTCTTTATCTGGTTCTTTAACCTACTGGATGGCACGACCAGCCTTGCAGAGGGCCTCTTAAATGGTCTTTGGTATTTTTTGCCCTCAATGGTGCCTTCCAGGCAGCACTGCCTCCAAGGCACTACTACACTCAGTTTAGGGTTAGGATGAGGGTTGAGGGGGTTAGGGTTAGGAATAGGGTAAAGGTAGTGCCTTTTAGGCTGTGCTGCCTGGAAGGTGCCGTAGGGGGCAAAAACACCACTGAGCCTCTTAAATACAGGTGCTCATCAACCACCTCTCTTCCACTGTCCATCTTCTCCACCCCAGGCAACAGACCCTAACGTAGGGGAGACGGAGAAGCTGCAATACTCCATGCTGGGCCCCAGCTCTCAGTTTGCAGTGATACCCTCAACTGGTCAGGTCTATGTAGTGTCACTTGCAGGCCTAAGTGGAACCGTGACGGCCATAGTTAAGGCAACAGACCCGGCCGGACTCTCTGACACAACGACAGTGGAGGTAGGTGGGACTGGCAAGATAAAAAAAGAGGGTAAATAAAATTGATTGTGGTCATGTGTTATTTTTTTTTTTATTATTCCCCATTTGTTTGTGGTTAGGTGCGAATTCGTGTGAGAAATAAAGCCCCTGTATTTAATGAAATGGTGTATAGAGCCGAAATCTACGGTGACGCCACATACAACTCTTCAGTGGTACAAGTCAACGTAAGTACCCTTAGTATACATTAGCTCTTTAAAGCAAAGGTTTGGTGTTGCACGAATCTGCTGACTGCACTGAAAAAATTTGGACCTACATACTGTAGGCGACGTGAACGTGAACGTGTAAGATTTTAGTTTTTTTTGCATTTGGTCTATGTTGTTATCTCCGCCAAGGAGGTTGTGTTTTCATTTCATTTTCTTATATCGGGACACCTCGGCTACCGTTATCCCTTATATAAACAGTTCTGGAGGGCATAATTGTACATAAACTGAGGTGCGTTCAAATTCGCCTAACATAGCGAACGTTCACTAACATAAGCGGACAGTTTGCGAATCCTTGGAAGTTCTTGGCTAACGTTAGCGAACACAGACGAACGGTCTGAAAAGATAGTTCTCCGTTAACAGTCCTGTATGTTGGATGGCAAAAGATGTGTGTCCCAATTGCAAATATATGCCAAAGAGCTTTACATGTTGTCAGCATGTCTCACAACAACTTTGTCTCTCATTAATAGCCCTCTCCGAGTGATTTATTTTCTGTTTGCCATTAGTGTTTACACTTTAAAACGAACACTCTGCAAAATCGTTCAAATTCCATTGATTAATGCGAACATGTTTGCAACGAGCGTTCGCTACGTTAGATGAATGTGAACGCACCTCTGGTCTGGATGTATATAAACAGTTCTGGAATGCCTTCTGGAATTTATAATACATTACTGACCATGTTGGTTTGGCAGAGGTCTGCACTCTCTGAGTGCTCTTGTTCCAAAATCTTTCATTCCACTGGTTATCTAGTGCAGTCAGCTGTCTTGTGCAACAGGGATTACACCGAACCTTTGCTTTAATTACTGCTTAAGTTGTTTTTTTTTTCTCCTGTACAATCTATGCCAATTAGATAACTGTATTGACCTTATTTTCTCCAAGGCCACTGACCCTAATGTGGAGGATACTGGAAGACTGCTGTACTCTGTGGTGGGGTCCAGCTCCATGTTTGATGTGGAGCCCTCTACTGGCCAGGTGTATGTAGTGTCGTTGGGAGGTCAGACTGGGGAAAAGACCGTGCTGGTGATGGCTGAAGACCCCCTTGGCCTCCATGACACAACAAGAGTGGAGGTGAGTGTAATGCCCCAGGCCATGTAAGGGGCTATTGATGAGCTTCCCATGTAAGGGGCTATTGATGATGAGCTGTCCATGTAAGGGGCTATTGATGATGAGCTGCCCATGTAAGGGGCTATTGATGATGAGCTGTCCATGTAAGGGGCTATTGATGATGAGCTGCCCATGTAAGGGGCTATTGATGATGAGCTGCCCATGTAAGGGGCTATTGATGATGAGCTGTCCATGTAAGGAGCTATTAAAGAGCTGCCCTGTGCTCACTCTCTAATCCTGTACATTAAAGGAATTATCCAAAGTGAAGCAACCTGCAGTCCTGTTGTTTCACATTGCAAAATACTATCGATAGCTATGAGCTATGACGGCCCCCAAATTCCCTCAAACAGCCCTGATGGCTCTTGTTTTGTTGTTCACAGGTGATCATAAAGGAACCTCTTTCAGTTTACTCTGCTGCCATTATAGTCGGAACAGTGCTGGGAACGCTAGGGGGAATCGCTATCTGTATTGGTGTGATTTGTTGGGCGTAAGTGGTTCCTCATACTTTACTTCTATATAGACAGAACTATTGAGATGGTTACAGTCACACACACACACACACACACACACACACACACACACACACACACACACACATTTTGTGATAGCTGGGAGCAAAACATTCTGATACCCCATCCACTCCTTCCACATTGAGGCAGGTATCTGAATCAAATATCAGTTTGGTTCATCCCTAGATTAAACTAGTTAATCTTATTGTTTCTTTATACATTCTTTTCCAGTCAGAACATTTGGTAAAAAGTGTTTTTTTTCTACATTTATTCAGGGTGAACCAAACGAGGAAGGGCTTTGGAGGGTGAAGTGTGCCAAGTCCACAATGTCCAGTTTCTTAAAGGTGGCGTATGTGATGCTTTCCTGAACCAATCAAATCATCAAATCCTCCAACGCAAAAATAAAATTTGTTAGTCACGTGTCGAATGAATAGGACAGAAAAAACAACATTCAATCATTTTAAGCAACCACTTAAAATGATTGGATGGTGATATCTCTGTCAAACCCAGGAGCTCTTTGTCCCTCCTCCCTACCCATCCATTCCTGTACCAGGGAAAATCTGAAGACAGTGGATTGGACTTCTGAATTGCTTATTTTCTAATGCCTAGCTTTCTCACATCATTTTTCCAGGATCTCCTACCCTCCATTGAAAGTTTTTTTTTTTTAAATTTTAAATTTTAAAATTTTTTAAACAAAGCTTTGTTTTGCATAGGACACCCAAATGACTTGCAGCGGTCCTTAGTGCAAGGTGTTAAGATGTGATGCAATTTAATATAGTATATTTATTTGAGATTTTCACCAAAAATTTATGAAAATGAATTGTAATGTATAAACTATATGGGCAATGGAGTGTCTCAGACCAAATTTAATTTGCTGTATTTGTGCTTGACTTGGCCACCATTCAGCTGGAGGAAATGCATGTCTTGGCAGAAGATGTTAACTGTGAATAAATAAATTGCTACAGTGTTATAATGCAATGACTAAACTATGGTTTTACTAAGGCTAAGGGGGTTTATGATTGGGTAAACCAACATTCAGACATCATGGTGTTTAGCCACTCACAACAGTCTATGTGGACAGGGAGTCCATTGGGCGTAGTTTGAATCGGCTTGTTAGTTGCTCTGATAGGTTGTAGCCATTTTACCTGAGGGTCTATCACTTGTTACATTTTTATATTTATACATCTATACATTTATGGGATAGTCTGGCTTGTCAGGCTAGTTATTAGCATCAGTTTCAGCATAATCTCTTTGCTATAAAATGTGGTGTAACTAAGATTTTGTCTGAGAACAACCTATGACTGATAGCTAGACGTACTCGCTGAGCAAATTCAATTTGCTACCGCTAGAGTACGTCTAAAGTTCTAGGCTAGCTAATAACTAATACGCTGCTACTAATCATAACCATGGTGTGGAGACAGTAGAGTGTCATCCTATTGGCTATTGCACTGTCAATTACTTTCGTCTTTTAAAATGCAAGACCAAGGTGTCCATCGAATATCTGACAGGACAATGAAATGGCAACTGAAAAGTGGAAGATTTTCATAAAACTGAAATCAAAATTAATTTAGTGAACATAGAACTACCCCTCGCAGATAATACTTTAAATTGAAATATAGGATATGAGATAGTACTTTATTCATCCAGAAGGAATTCAATACATTATGTTATTTGAATATATTGCAGTATTTGTTAAAAGGTGATATTCTTCCACATGGGGATGTTACAGAACATACCACCAAATATAAACTAGATGTACCGCATGGCGATACAAAATATGACCGCCGCTCACTTCTGCACATTCTCTGCCCTGTGTGTGTGTGTGTGTGTGTGTGTGTGTGTGTGTGTGTGTGTGTGAGACAGGCCCAAACCAGTAACCCTTCGCTTAATAGCACCATCTACAGGTCGATGGTTGAACAGTCATTAAATGTACATATAAAGTCATTCATTTTATAGCCCCCCCCCCCCCCCCATGGATGAATTCCACAAAACTTGACAAATCCCCACAAGATGTCAGGTTCATCATACACATTAAATTTGGTGCAGTTCATAACATCTGATCTAAAGATAGGGGCAATTAAAGCAGTATAATATTGCATTTTCATTTTTTACCATGGGGGTGCAAATCACAAATGACTGGTTATAAGCTGATGTGGGCTCTTGAGACCAACATTCCTTAAACATTTCATCATCCTCAATGTCACGGATCAGGTAGTTCATGTCACGGATCAGCGCAAAGATGGAGTGGCCCCCGGGGACCAAACAAAATTTTTCCGTAAAAGTCTACTGGGGCTACATGCCCACCAAGTTTCATGTGCACCGGTATTGCGGTGTCCCGGGAATAGTTGACCAAAAATTCAGGAAGTAGATGACGGGAGGAAAAAAAAAAAAAAAAAACTTTGACAATCACTATATGACCGCTACACTAGCGGCGGTCATAATGATTGCACATCACTGTAAAGAAAAGGAAGGACAGTAATGTCTGAATAAATATCAATAATAAACATCAATAATCATTATAATGTCTGAATAAATATCAATAATAAACTGATAAGCTTAGCATACCAAGGTACTTTTTATGTTTCTTCACATTATCATTATTTTGTTCATACATTTTATTTTAATTGCTGTTTTTTATTTATGTTACCTTTCCTGTAGCTAATCTATCTCCTTTTATTCTCTAAATACAATTTCACTGCATGCTTACAATAGTAGACTAGACAAACAAACTCACTTCAATCTGAAACAAAACAAATACAGTAGGGCTATATCTCAAACTGTCCTGCCCAATGACAGCACATCTCTTATCTATGTAGTTCATTCCACTGAAGAGACTCCTTGAGCAATCTGTTACTGTAAGTCACTGTGTAAACATTTTTATCGTGATGGGGAGTGAACAGTTACTGGCAATAGGCTTGCCATCATGACTTTGGTGACCCTTGTACTAAGATAGGCACGATTCTGACCTCAATCCCCTGTGTCATCTCCTGAGATCAGATTATTTCACAGTGTATTTAGGGGCAGGAGTGAAAGTAAGCCTAACTATTATCGCTTTAAGACTGACAGGTGGTACGTATAGTGATGAGAGAATGCAGTTTCTGCTGACCAAAAACTCATATTAAAAATAACACACATACGCTGATTAAGTAAAAATCACATCTACCAACAATCTGGCATCGGACATGAGCGATATTCTGCTCATCCATGGATTTTGACCCGGAACAATTCAGATCGGCTACTAAAGGTGAAGATTATAGGAGAGTTGCTGCTACGCACCTCCACTGCCTTCTGCCACGGTTAATAATTAAAGTTATTGGTACATTATTATTACTCTGACTGGCAATAAAGTCATAAAGCCTCTTTGCCAATGCTGTCAGAAATACCAAAGATCATGGAATACTGAGCTCCGCTTGAATCCTCTCTGGAAATACGGGATTAAGCAGTTTCTTATTCTTAGGTTAAAAGGTGTCCTTTAAGTACTTACTGGTGCAAGACTGTCAGAGCATCAGACGTTGTGACTGTTGTGTCGGAAAAATGGGGATTTCTGTCTATGTCTGGATTGTGATCTTCTCGACTTGTTTGGGGGCAGTCTTCAGCCACAATCTCCCAATTAGTAAGTATACAGATAAAATAAAACAAATATATTCTCTTTTTTCCATCTAGTTTTAAATGCCTAGGGTTAGGGTTAGGGGGGGGGGGGTAGAATGTTTCTTAGGGAACTGACAGGGGGCTCCAGAGAGAATTTTAATATGTTTGGGGGGCCCAAAATGATTTCTTTATGGCCCCCAATTTTTCACGGCACCCCTGACCTACCATGTGCTATGTGGTGGTGAGACATATGACTAATGTAACGTGAGATAACAAAGTTGGGAGATGTGCTTGTTGTTGGGACAACAAGACTGGATTTGAAATGCAACAAACCTTAATTCCTTAAAGTTTCTGAATATGATGGAAGGGTTATTGAGATTGAAGCCTGACCGGTGGCTTTTTAATTCACAGCTACAAGTATAGACTGTGGAACAAGTTCTACTCTGCAACTGGGAGAAATAGATGAAGGATTCACAGGTAAGATCCAATCATGGCCCTTTCCATTGTCCATGACCAATTAGATTTTTTGGTAACACTTTACTTGACGGGTAACTTAACATATTCACATTAGCTGTCACAAATTGCAATAATTTGGATGATGTAGGATGATGCTAGAATGTAAGACAGATTTCAGAGTTTTAATGTGTTTGAAATTAAAGAATTTTTTTGAGTTGAGAATTAATTTCTGAATCACTGTTTTATAGTCAGAATGCCTTCCCTTCCTCATGGTAATCAGTTACAGTACATTAATGGTAGCTGACGGTTCACAAAATTATTCTACATTTAACTAATTTTGTCTATATAGAAGAGAGATATGATCCTGTATTTTCTTGGGCCGAGTTTGAACTCAGTGATGTGGGGTAGGGATTAGGGATTGAAGTATAATTGTCATTATTTTCTCTGCAGGATTCATAGAACACATTGTCAGTGTTCCACATGGTGGGCTGAAGATGGAAGGTCCACATGTTCTAGAATTCATCTTTGACAGCTCAGCAGGGATGATCTCAGTGAAAACAAAGACTGCGCTGGATTCAGATTCTCTTAGAGCAGTAAGGCAATCCACTCTACAACATCCAGTTTCAATGTGTTTCTGAGAGGATGGAGAATGTATGAATGAACATGTTGACATGCATGTACTGTATGTACATATGTATGTATATATAATGTATATATGTATGCACTGTATGTAAGTATGTATGTATGTATCTATCTATCTATCTATCTATCTATCCATCTATCTATCGCTATCTGTCTTTAAGATTTATTTATTTCCTTTAATTGAAATCCCAACACAATTTCTTTCTCATGTAAGACAGATGGTGTTTTGTCCTACTCCATCACTTGTGCACACAATGGGGTAAGCATTACAAAATGTACGCACTTACAACATTAAGCATGCTTTTACACATCTATTGTCTATTTATTGTTTGTCTGTATGTTTATATTGTATTTGTCTTTGAAGGTCACACATCGTCGAATGGTAGTAATCAGAGATCTGAATGACAATGACCAGGTGATTGAGAAAGGCACAGATGCATTGGAGGTAGGAGACGCAAACTACCCAAAAGATGTTTGAATGTTCACTGTATATGTTACACTGTATTTGAAGGTACCATCATAAGACTGACATGACATTGTCATTAACTATGACATGACGTTGTCATGAATCTGTCATAAACTTTATACACCTGTCATTACTTCTGTCATTAAGTGTCACCCGGTATTTGTCATGGTTAGGGTTAGGGTCAGGGACAGGGTATGTCAGAGGTCATGACCGGTTTATAAAGTTTAGGACAGATTCTTGACAACGTCATGTCAAAGTTAATGACAGTGTCATGTCAGTCTTATGACGGTACCTTCAAATAAAGTGTTACTGAATGGTCTAATGTTTTGGTACCTCAAACAGAAAAGCCCATATTGCCCATATTGAAGTCTTTATCTTACTGTAAGGTACAATTTTATCTGTATACAGTATCAGCATCTTGTCCTGTATGGTGGGGACAAGTACTGAGCGAGTCTATTTCTACTTAAAACAGGCATGGTAATAGCAACATATGAAAAAGAAAATATATATACTGTACGATGAATATATACGATATGGGAAAACCACAATAGCCCGGTTTACATGGACACTTCTAATCTGATTATTTAACCTAATATTCCATTTTAGATTGCATTTATGAATGCATCTCCTTGGATACTGTTCTATAGAATGCACATGGAATCTTTCTAACCAGATTAGAAGTGTCCATGTAGCTGCTATTAGTTTGTTTTCTAGCTCTCCACTTGTACCCATGCATAGACCCTTAGTCTGCAATGACTTAATAATGGAATAGAGTTGGTTATACATCAAAAAGTTTGAGTCTGTTAACCCATATTGTGTTTTTAGATTGTTAAAAGTTGTTATTTTACCATTATCAACAATTTGTCCCAACTGGTTAACATTGTGTTGTTGCCATGTACTATCATTAAGGGTCTTGCCACCTGCTTGTAATAGGGGGTTATGCCATAATGGGCAAGAGGGTAGTGAATATCCATTGAAAGACAGGCGCTTATGTAAGATGGTTACGATTTCACATAGGCACTGTATCTACCATGTATAGACTACTGTCTGCAATGAACCCATGTACAAACATGTTAACTAAATCTCAATGGGAACGTGATATGGGTGTTCCCATCCCTGAACCACAATGGAATGCAGCGCTTAGAAATAGCACAACCATTTCAAAATGTGTGAGATATAAAATGATTCAGTTAAAAATAATTCACAGGGCATACATGACCCCTGAAACTATGAGTAAAATAAACCCCACTGTGTCAAATATGTGCTGGCATGGATGTGGTTCAGTGGGAACCCTCATGCACATGTTATGGAATTGCCCTGCTGTTAATCAATTCTGGCAAGATATTGCCAATGAACTATCTCATGTACTTAATACTGGGTTTTCCATTTGTCCAATTGTTTGTCTGTTTGGAGTGGATACTGATGGTATACAATCAAGAAATGTACAGCGTATCCTTTCACTTGCCTTTATGGTAGCTAAAAGGGTCATTGTTATTAATTGGAAGGAACGTAAAAACAACTGTTTTAATATAGACCACTGGAGAAATGAATTCACGGATGTTCTTGCTATGGAACAGGCGGCCCTAGCACTTAATCCACCAGATAGGCCTAGCAATTTGCAGGGACCCCTTGATTTTATGAAAGCCATAAAATGTACACAAACCTAAATGTTTATCACTGTAGCAGCACCCCTCCTCTGTTTTATCTGTATGTGGTTGCTTTGTTTTGTTTTGTTTTGTTTTATGATAAATTGTCTTTGTCTTTGTCTTGTGAGATGTCAGTGAAAATAATAAAAATAATAAATTAAAAAAAAAAAAAAGAAGTGTCCATGTAAACTCGCCTATTATGTCAGATCCAGCGTGCCACACTATACTCCAGGACTGGCTGCTAGTAACTGTTTTTAACATACTTGAGTTTGCTCTCAACAGGATGCTGGCAGTTTGTCCAGTGAAACAAGAGCGACACAGAGCCTGGTCAAGACACCACTTCAGTTTGAGTATGACCATTACAACGCCTCCATACCTGAAAACCAGGTGAGTTGAGTCCCCCTCCCCATCCCTGCCCCTCTTCCAGTACTTATTATGACCATCCCGGAATTATGACCGGACCGGCGGAATTACAGGTTTAGTCATATTCTTCCGGATTTTTTATTTATTTATTTTTTTATTATGCATTCCTGAGAAACTGAAACACCGGGCTTAATGAAACTATTTGTATGTACAGTATGGGATGTAGCCCCACGAGGATAGCATGGAACCATTGTTTTGGTTTGGATCTATAACCCCCCTACATAAACCACACTCATGGAGGTTGGAAGATCTGATATCACCAAGTAATTATGAGTCCGGGATCAATGTCAAACTTGTTGCCCTGGATGAATGGGTTAGGATTAGGGTTAGGGTTAAGGTACATTGATCCAGGGCAAACGTTTGACGTTGATCCTGGACTCTTAAATACTTGATGATATCAGATCCTGCCATGGAGGTTAGGGTTTCTAACAAAAAAACTCATTTATAGACAAATAATAAACTAAGTAGAAGATAGAGATCAAGTGCAATTGCAAGTGCAGTTCTTCTTACTGGAAACAATATTCTACAAAGGGCACAACAGTGATATTTGTTCCGTTGGGCGGTACAGCTAGTTACCATGGATGTGTTACCCTTCCAGACTTCTGTTTTGTCTCTGTTCTACCACTAGGTGGGACCTTTAGCTGTTTCACCAGCTGCCATTAGAGTCAACACCACTGACAATCACACACTAATCTACAGATTGCATTCAGGTACAAAAATACAATTCCAAAATGCACTTTCTTCACATTCATAATGCCTTGAAAATGTTATGGTATTTGTATGGCGTGAATGACTAGGCGTACATAAAATCTGAATGTAACTGAATGGGGAAAAATGGAACATGTTTAACTGGTAACACTTTATTATAAGGATCATAGGCACTAATGCACCTAATTAAGAGCTGTATTAATGACTTTATTATAAGGATCATAGGCACTAATGCACCTAATTAAGAGCTGTATTAATGACTTTATTATAAGGATCATAGGCACTAATGCACCTAATTAAGAGCTGTATTAATGACTTTATTATAAGGATCATAGGCACTAATGCACCTAATTAAGAGCTGTATTAATGACTTTATTATAAGGATCATAGGCACTAATGCACCTAATTAAGAGCTGTATAAATGACTTTATTATAAGGATCATAGGCACTAATGCACCTAATTAAGAGCTGTATTAATGACTTTATTATAAGGATCATAGGCACTAATGCACCTAATTAAGAGCTGTATTAATGACTTTATTATAAGGATCATAGGCACTAATGCACCTAATTAAGAGCTGTATTAATGACTTTATTATAAGGATCATAGGCACTAATGCACCTAATTAAGAGCTGTATTAATGACTTTATTATAAGGATCATAGGCACTAATGCACCTAATTAAGAGCTGTATTAATGACTTGTCAAGTATGTGTTACAGTATGTGTTGTTCTGTCAAAGTTTTTCCACGAAATTTCAATGGCAACTTCTACGTAAACCGCAGCAATGGAGTCATAGAAGTTCGTCGTGGACTGGACTTTGAGAGCATGAGAGAAAACAATATAACCATCATTGTACGGGTAGGTATACAAAAGTTTCCATGTACATGATGGGCCTATACTGAGTGGAATATTGTTGGAATCCGTCTTTCGGATGAGGCGTTAAACCGAGGACCATGACTCTCAGTGGTTATAAAAGATCCCATGGCACTTGTCGCAAAGAGTAGGGAGTTCCTCTGTGTCCTGGCTAAAGTCTCAACCTGGCTCATTCAGTCTGGCCCCCCTAATCTTCCCCTCTCTGTAATTGGCTCATTCATCCATTCCCTCACTCTCCACCTCTAGCTGGTGTGTGGTGAGCGTTCTGGCGCATAATGGCTGCCGTGCATCACCCAGGTGGGTGCTACACATTGGTGGTGGTTAGTGAGGTCCCCCTTCCACTGTGAGCGCTTTGAGTGCTTAAGGGTAGAAAAGCGCAACAGAAATGTAACTTCTTACTTACATACTTTGTTTTTTTGTTTCTTTTAACTTTTCTGTAATTTCCTGTGTTGAATTCGAATTTCCAACTGAAATATCACTTGTCTTTCTTGTACTTTGTTACAGGCTTCACTGGAAAATGACAGCAGCGTGACTACTGACACATCGGTAAAGCACAACATTTTTTTTTTATATCTATACCCATCAGTAAAGCACAAACTGTTATAAAAATGTACACAAAAGTCTATACATACAGTATGTGAATGTGTAATGAGTGCATAACGTTTTTTTGTCGATATTGCTTACCTTATTTAGCTGTAATATTGCTAACCTTCAGAAAATATTGCTTGGAAATGCAGGATTTTTCTAGCATAGAAATTAAGACGTACCCTTTAGACGTAGCAAATCATTTTGTTTAGCCAGTACATCTAGCGATGAGCCATAGTGAATTGTGATTGGTCACTCCTCGGTGGTGGGGGACCTATCACAACACTTTATGGGCCTAATTATGCGCAGACGCAATGTGTTTTCACGAATGGCGCAAACTCTCCTTGCTTTTTTCCTGTGATCTCGTCATTCATTTCTGTAGCAAAGAAGCACGTTGTCTGCAGATGATATTGTGCCCTTACAGGTGTGTCAGCTAAAAGAAGAGGTGTGGTCCAGTGCAAAGCTTAGCCTTAGAGAAGAGAGTAGAGAGTGTCAGAGACATGACAAAGCAAACCTGGTTGAGAGTCAGTGGCGCATTACTAAAAGTCTATTTCATGAGACATGCAGGGTCCTACTCATGGAAAACAGCAAGCGGCGCACCACATAGACTGGAAACATTTACGATGTCCACAAGACATGCCAATTGACCGATCCCAAGCCTGCCCACTTTCACCATGTCACAATAGGGCCCGTGCGAACCTCGGACAACCTCGGACCTTCGTCCTTTCCTGTCATAGTAATAGACTACGAGACTTGCAGCTCTACCTAGCAAGTGAGTTGTAATCTCATATCACAACGGTGGAATAATGTGTTTGAGGATCGCTGAGACCAAGAGCTACTTGCTATGGATGTGAGGAAAGGTTTTTTTTACCCTCGCCAATTCGCTCAGGTCATGCCTGCCATTCATACAAGAAGTAGCCTCAGCCAGCCTTGGCTCTCTTCAACCTGCTAAGCAAAGTCAAACTTTGCATGGATATGGCTCATGTAATTGTAATAAAACAAACAAATAATCAATGAATACGGCGAATAGGCTAACGCAAAATTGCAGCCCCGTAGGCTATCATGAGAGATGGAGACGACGGACAATGTTCTGCTTTAATGTTACAGCATCAGTGATAGTGACGGCGATGTTATTAATATTTTTTACCCACAACACAAATGCATGTTCTCTCCCAAAGCCTGTGCTCATATTGACACCGTGTGTTAACCTCAATCATGACAATTATTAGCTTATCAACCAGTCTCCCCAAGGAGAGCCTACAGTAACGTTAGCTGCGTGCAGTGCGTTGTAACGTTAGGTTACAGTCTGATCAGACCATTTAAAGGAAGGACTTTGCCGCTAACTAACGTTAGGTCTAACATCACATAAGAATCGAGAGTTAAGGGGAGGCTTTTACACTCACAGATAAACAGTTTTGTAAGTTTACATTAAATGCTCAAGTAGGAGTATTCAGCTTACGTGATAGCAATTCACCAGGCGCTTAGCGCTATACATTCATAAGATGGGCTACATGGGGTGGAGCTACGCAGCAGATTCAGTGTAAAACATCAACTTCTTTACAAACCCATAGGCATACAATGTCATCCCCATCCAGAAAAAATTACTTGACACTTTGAGAAAGTTGCTATCGATAGGAATGCAATTTTGCTTCTATGCTGTGTAGGCATCTAGCAACTTGGGCTGGCTAGGTTAACTTTTCCCCTCTGACCTGTCAAAATCGAAATAATCCGAAATAGGGAAACGGCGAACATTCACAGAGCCAAACCCATCACGTTGTCTACTGTTGTTTTTATTGCTGTTCACGTTTTCAAACGATAGGACATTCAGGCTATCTGTCACTGAATGCCATCACAAGTGAACATATCAACACAGGCGTCTCAGCTCCAGGCACGCTGGTACTGGCCAAATATTGTCCGAGGTAGCATACGTCCACAATAGATGGGCAGGGCTTGGGATCGGTCAATTGTATGTTAGCCTACAACAGAAGAAACGAGTGAGAGTTACAGAGGGGAAGATTGTAAATTGTAAAAATGCTGTGAAATTTGTGACTGGTGTCAGTCTATTTCTGCAAGCACAGAGGTGCAGTAGGAAGTGGCAAGATAGGACGTTTGGCGGGGGGCAGGGGCACACCAACAGGGAGCACCAAAGAGCGACAGGGGCAAAGAAAAACTCCCTTACCTAAGGAAGAAACCTTGGCCAGATCCACGGCTCAGGGGGCTAACCCAACTGCCAGTGCTCATAAAATATACTGTTATACTTCAATTTTCTATTAATTGCTTATTTTGAGGACAAACCCAGAATTTTGGTCACAATACTTAGCATAAAAATATATTATGTTTGTACACTGTGTGTGTGTAAGAGTGAAGACTAATGTGTTGTAATACCACTTTTTTTTTTCGTAAAGGTGACTGTTCAGGTTATGGACGTGAATGAATCCCCTGTATTTCTGTACTTGTCTGATGTTGAAGTCTACAGTAATGTCGCAATTTACTCTGTGGTGACATATGCCACGGTAATCTTCTTCTTCTTCTTCTTCTTCTCTGTTAGGCCTATATTATATTATGCTGTTACAGCATGTTACATGGCAGTATACTTCTTCTTCTTCTTCTCTGTTAGGCCTATATTATATTATGCTGCTACAGCATGTTACATGGCAGTATACTTCTTCTTCTTCTCTGTTAGGCCTATATTATATTATGCTGCTACAGCATGTTACATGGCAGTATACTTCTTCTTCTTCTCTGTTAGGCCTATATTATATTATGCTGCTACAGCATGTTACATGGCAGTATACTTCTTCTTCTTCTCTGTTAGGCCTATATTATATTATGCTGTTACAGCATGTTACATGGTAGTATACTGTACTGTACCTGCTGCAAGTGCACTTTGTTAGTAAAATTGCTAAAATGAACTTTTAAATAATGATAAAAGTGCTGTGCCCCTAACAACTCTCCTAGTCGTGGTAAAAACAGCATAACCAACAGAGACCCAGTGGGTTATCTCTTACTTCACATATTCACCCACTCTGCTCAATGGTTGTTTTTGCCCCAATGGCATCTTCCAGGCAGCACAGCCTAAAAGCCACTACCTTAACCCTATTCCTAACCCTAACCCCCTCAACCCTATTCCTAACCCTAAACTGAGTGGAGAAGTGCCTTAAAGGCAGCGCTGCCTGGAAGGCACCGTTGAGGGCAATAAATACCGAAGACCACCCACTCTGACTGATTTCTCTCTCCAGGCCAGAGATCCTGAGGGGGAGCAATTGTGGTACACTCTGGAGCACTACAGCCAATATTTTGACGTGAAGTTTTTCAATGGTGAGGTGTATGTGAATGATTTTCTGCCTTATGCACATCGGATTGAGACTCTAGTAGTGAGAGTGGAAGACCCACATGGAAACAACGCCACAGCAATAGTAAGGGTAAGTGGCAACATATTTCGTTACTTTAGTTAGTTTTAAAGCCTAACCTATTAATATTGGCAATCTTAGAATGTTTACTGACTGAAGAGTTAATTATTTTGGTATCACAGTTAAAGGGCAACTTCAGTCATTTTCAACAAGGGCTCTATTGCTCAAGATACTTGAGATTAGCCAATACTGAAGACGCAAGACATTTTGGTCCAATCATATAGGTTTCCTTGAACAGAGAATATTCACTTACAACTGGCCCAATGGGACAGAATTTTGAACTGTATTTTTAACATCTTAACATACTCCAAATGTCACCACAAAAACTATGAAGTTTCAACAGACACCTTACGACACAGAACTGTATTGTGTATGACTACAAATGGCTCAAAAATTGTTAAAACTGTGTGTTTATGCAAGCAGCCAAACATTGTTTGTTTACAAAACGGTTTTGTAAACACTGCATAAAAACACTATTTTAACCACTTTGTCAGACATTTGTAGTCATAAACACTACAGTGGTGTGTTGTAATGTGTCTGATGATGTTACATAGCTTTTGTGGTGATATTTGGAGCATGTTTAGATGATGAAAACACAGTTTAAAGATCTGCCCCATTGGGCTTGTTATAAGTGATTATTCTCTGTTCAAGGAAACCTATATGGTTGGACCAAAATGTCTTGCGTCTTCAGTATTGGCTAATCTCAAGTAGCTTGAGCAATAGAGCCCTTGCTGAAAATGACAGAAGTTGCCCTTTAAGCTGGCAAATGTTTGCCCTCTTGCAAGCATAGTAAAATTTCCAAAAGATGGTAGGGGAAGCTGAAAGGCTTCATTCAAGATTTAAGAATTTTATTGTCATTATAACAAGAGTACAACAAAATTACGTTTGTAGCATCCACATTCACTTCCATGTCAGATAAAGTGCATAGTTGAAAGTGCAAACCCAAAAGAACCCCTTACATACCTTTAGTGTAAACATTTGAAACAGTATGACAGACAGTGTAACATCTTTTAGCAGCAGCATATATAATTTCATCAATAAAATAAACCTTAAAGGTCTCATTTAAGCGAATTTTCATTAATTTTACAATGGTATCTCCAATGAATTAACAATGTGTGAGCTTCCCTTGTATCAAGCTATTCTAGTTAGGCCATCCTTAAAATTATTCTTGTTTGCCGTAACCGGACCAACTCAGTCAAATTGGGCCCGACCCAATAAATAGTTTCTTTTTGGCCGACTTGCCGACCATAATGTTGTAAAGCAACTATGCGAACAATTTTTTTTCCCCCGCAAATCGCCAAAAAAGCTAATACATTTTGACATTTATACATAAATTTTGAGTTAATTTGATGAAAATAAAAGGTTACGAGAACCTGCCACTTTTTGATAGGTGGACTGTGATGCAGCAGGCTGTCATACAGAGTGGTAAGCGACTACAGAACGCATTAGTGGCACATCAAAGAGTAGGCTGTTGCACTCTCTCTCTCCGATGTCAAGAAAACAGGAGCGCACTTCAAAAAGTTCAAATGCTAGTCGGCTATGCTATATTTCACAGACAATTGCAGCCAAGGGTAAGGAACTCAACATGCTCATGCCTCTAAATTAAGGTGACCAGATTTGTTTGAGAAAAATCGGGACATTTTAGCGATCTGTGAAAAAAAAATAACACTAAACATTTTTGCTCTCAACAAGGGGGGTCTTTTTTTTTGTATTTAATCCATGAATAGCTTAGGAGACCTTCTTTTCCCCTCTCAGTAGGCTCCATAGAATTAGGGTTGGTACTTATGTCTGACAAAAAACCTGGACCAATCAGCAACCCAGGGCGACCCATATGGACTGATGTTTTTTGTATGGCTGATGCTGATAGGCTACCTATATTTTGTATCAGGATCAACTGATGGCTGTTCACAGTATGTGATTTATTTTTTTTTACCCTATGCATTCTAAATGTCACTATTAGGCCTATGAATAAAAGACAGGAACTTGAAGAATCCATACAGCCAAGACACCCCCCCCCCCCCACACACACACACACACACACACAAAATTTCAGACAGAATTAATTATTATCATACTGGATAATGCATTGAATTGTGTATTCTGTATGCTAAGGCCATTCTAGGGTCTGTTAAGGGTTGTAGGAAGTGGTAGTATATAGACCTTTTAACCATTTTAAAAGGGTGACCCACCTGTCTGCACATATGTAGTGTATACTGTACCTGTTCCGAAAAAGGGAAATAACCCATAAAGAGATATTATTGCAATAATGTATAGACTGCTGCCATTAATCATCATGGGCAGAAGTTATACACCTACCATCTTTGATACAGTATCAACACAATAACAAATAGATCAAAGGTATTTTTTAATGCTGTTGCCCTCTAAGGAAAAAGAATAGCCTACTCATCTGTCTCTTGATAAATTGGGATTGAGAGAGAGAGATCCTACCTGTTTATGGAACATAGCTTCGACACCTGAACTAATTGAGAAAGATAGCGCTCAAATGAAATATAAGTTGCGTTTGCTAAATCATAAAAGAAGTTGAAAGGCTGTTATCACGGTTGCGTCAAATAAATGCAAAATGGATTGGCGAGGAGAAAATAGTCAATTAAAAATGACGATGTCGAGGGAGAGTGTGTAAGTTTTCCTGGTTAGACAACCAAAAAGAACGAAGACCCAATCAAATCATCACGTGACAGTTGGCAACTCTATAAGACATGGATTAAAACTGTAACTCAGCTTCAACTGGCTGGGTGTTTTTTTTGTTTGTTTGTTTGTTTTTTCGAACCAAAATCGGGTGCGGTCTGGGACAGGTCATCAAAATTGTATTGGGGTATCTTTCCCTGGAAATCAGGGACATCTAGTCACTCTTATCGAAATGCTTTGAATACATGGTCATTAAAAAAGGCGCAAGTCTCACCTGAAACCATACACGCCTATTCTGGTAGCTTTTCATAGCAGAAGTCTGCTAATGTTGTGTGCTCATGTACAAGTTAGAGATGCATCTAATTAGACTCGATGGTCATGCGGGAGTGAGTATAGTAGGCCCATAGGAGCACTCGCTGGCCTGACAAAATTATATATATATATATATATATATATATATATATATATATATATATTAGGGTGCATCAAATTAACCAATTCTTGAATTTTAATATGGCTGGGTGATAAAAGTGTTCCAATACAGGTAAAAACAACACAGTTCTGAGGTACCAAAAACTGCAGCTCAGGAAAACTGAGGTGATCTTTCTGTTTTTGTGTTTGCCATGTTTTAAAGCATATTATTACCACCATACCCTCGTGGCATTTTGGTAGATATAATCATTGGCATGAGGGTGTTATCTATTTTATAATTAACCATACATTTTAGTCGAGGGTAGCACATTTATATTTTTTATATTCATAATCTAAAGGCACTAAGGTAAAGTAACACCTAGACAATAAAAGACTGCTTACATGTTCTCTGGGGTCTTACCTATCCATACATACCAAGATTATCTAAATAGACTGGATAGTTGTGGAGCTAATAATGATTCATTTTGGATAGGCCTATGCTTTTCTAGGTTAACTAAACCTCCAAAAAGCTTAGGTCTTAGCTAGATGTAATGGAACAGAAAATACCTATACATATGTTCTAAGTACATATATGATGGTTATAATATGCATTAAAACAGAAACCCAAAACCAGAATGATCACCTCAGTTTTCTTGAGCAGCAGTTTTGGTTACCTTAGAACTCCACTGGTGGCCACTAGCATTATTAGCGCTTAAGCTAACAGAGAGTGAATTGAGAGTAATTATTGGATAGTAATTAGTGCTGGCAAAATGAACTGATTAATCAAGTGATTACTTGGATTAAAAAATTAACTCAGATTTATCCTGATGGATATGGTTCCACTTTAATGGCATGTATTATGTTCAATTTCAGATAGAAAAAGGCTTGAATATCAAGTCAAACCATACAATGATTATGGCCTAGCCCCTGACTGTCCAACAACATGTTTGGGGAATCCTCCCCATTTGAGAAGAACAAAGCTAACTATTTAGTATCAGGGCCTTTACAGAGCAAAATAAGGATTCGACATAGCATCCAAATTCTTACTGGAAGACATGAGTTGCGATTAAAAGTGATTAATCATGATTAATCATTGCAAAATTTAGTGATTAATTAAATCGTTCGACAGCACTACTATTGACTAGAAAAAATATCTACCAACCTACCGTCCCAATTTTTTTCTGATTCTGATGTTACTGCAAACAAACATATTTCTAAGGATGGCCTTAGGTGAATTAAGTGGGTGGGATAAAACGTGAGGATTCTAAGTTTCTTGTGGCTTCTGTTGTGCTGTTTCATAGCCAAATGGACAGCAGAATAATTGGCAAAAACTTGCTAAACTAGGCTATTGCACAAAATGTCTAGCTGTATGTGTTAAAATTAATACTGTTTAGCCACTTAATATTCTTTGAATTTGATTTGGGACATTTAAAAAATATATACAAATTGGTAGATTTTATTTTTTGTATTTATTACTGCTTGGGTCAAGAGATTTCCTCATTCAGAAATCTCCTCAAGTATTCCTTTATAATATTTAATGAAGTGGATAGTGTCTCTAATTGTTTTGTTTCTCATAGGTGACTGTAAAGCCAAGCCTCATGATGGCAGTCCTCCTTGGAACACTCATACCACTGTCAGTCATTGCTTTTGTTTGTATTGTTGTGGTGACCGTTTATGTGTAAGTATGGTTTATCCCACAATTTATTAATTAAAGGAATACCCCACCTTTTATGAAAATGGATTATTCAGCCCCTTACCCCCTTGGAGTTCCATATGGGGGAAAGATCATTTTGGTCTCAGTGCATGCACTTTCCTTGCCTTTTCTTTCACATTAGCTTAGCATAGGCAGTGGAATGTAAAGTAGCCAGATAGCAACTCTTTGGCAACATTACATTTGAGTGCCTATGCTAAACTAAAGCTAAAATTTGGGTTGCTAGAACTGATGCTAAAGTTAGAGAAACACTAGCTGGGCCCACTCATACTTTTTGTCATTGCATGAAATTTCACGATCAAGTCAGTATGGCCAAGGAGGCCATTCCTCAACTCGTGCCAAGAAAAATGATGACCCAATGAGAAAGAGCAGGCTGAAGGAGACGAGCTTACGATGACTCTGTCCAGCTCTGTCTTATAACATTGATAGAAGTTTGATAGCATTTGATAGACGTTTAGATTAATCCTGGCTCGGAATTCCCAGGCAATACTAGCTTTGCCAGACCACAGCTAATTTCTGCACGTGGTCGCACAAGCCAGGCTAGGGAAACACATGCACTGAGACCAAAATGTCTTTATCCATATGTATATACTGTATATATATATAAAACTTTTTTTAATATTAACATTTTATAAACATACTGTACATTTCTCTTTTTATTCCCCAAGGAAACGACTAAAGATGGCCACAGGGATTGGTATCAACACTTAGTGCCAGAGATTATTGTGGCAGGATCCTCACTGCATGTTGGCAGAATTGTTCTTTGCTTCTTTAACTAGTTCAGTGTTTCTCAAACTGTGGGGCGCAGGCACATGACAGGTGGGGCGCAAGGCATCTCTTTGCAATTGACCAATGGCCACACCATGTCCCCCGAATTCACAGCTATCGATAGATATCCACATATGACAGTAAACTGTTGCTGTGAAGAGGGGTTCGAGAGAAATCTGGCTTTGAATAAGTAACATTAAAAATTCTAACACTGACAAAAATCCCAAAGTATTCCTCACAGAGATATTATGCGCAAATTGAGCCTTCCAGGTGGGGCGTGAAAATTCTCTGCCTTCCAAAGTGGGGAATGACAGAAAAAGTTTGAGAAACACTGAACTAGTTTAACAAGGCTTGTCATGACCCAATATGTGTAATCTCTAATGCAAGTAGAGGTACTGCAACTGTGTATATTCGTAACGCAGAAGACAGTACACTGAGTTGGAAGATGATCAGAGGTGAGGAAACGATAGAGTAATAATCTAATCTAATCTAATAATCTCTTTCTGTTGTCCATGTGTAGCTCGAGCTTAGACCGAGAGCAGTGCAACCATTTGGTGCCACGTTTTAGCCATAAGTCATTGAGGCGTAACTGCAGTGGAACTTTACGAGTGAAATGAATTTCAGCTTCTAATAATTTCTAAAATTTTCATAAAAAACACCGTATTTGTAATGTATTTGAATAACGACAATTCATGGTGACGCCAATGCTAGTCTTATAACGCTAACATACCTAACTAGCCGGGGATCCTTTTAAGTGTTTGTATGCTTTTATTTTGTATGCTCTTATTTATTTTCTTTCTTTCTTTTTTTTTTTAAAGAAAAACAATTCTGTAACTTATCTTTTGCTTCTATGTTTTTTCTTGTGTACAGCACATTGAAATTCCATTGTGTTTGAAATGCGCTATAAAAATTAAAATGCCTTGCCTGTACTGAAAACATCATACAGTAGATGACCCTACATATATGATATAGACACTACCAAAGGAACAAGTACCCTACACACATGATATAGATACTACAAAAGGAACAAGTACACCACACACAGTATGTAGACACAACTAAAGAAAGTACCATACATACAATATAACACTACTAAAGGAACAAGTATCCTTCATACAGGATATAGGCTACTGAAGCATGCAGCTGAGAGCAAAGTCACCCGTACAACATTGCCACCATGCAGTACAGTATATGAATGATTTGAAGAATATGAAATTATATCAATGTATCACCTAAGTCTTCAATAAATACAGCAGCAAATAAAGCAAGATACTGAGAGTCAATAAATTGCATACTAGGCTACTAATCAATATTTCATTTTCCAACTCTTGCCTTCCACAAACAAACAGGGCTAACTGCATCTGCATTCCATTGTTACTACCTGCACTTATACATTTTTATTAATGCTCACTTACTTGTGGTTATGTTGGCTGCATAACCATCATGGTCAAAATAGCGCATAAATCAGTACATTTGGGCTCATTTGCATATGAAAACATTAGATTTCACAAAACTTGTAATACAAAAAAATCTTCTCTTAATGTCAGTTAAAAAGTGTGCAAGTTTTAAGGTGATAAAAATTTTGCCCTATATACCTGTAATTGTTTTCGCCTATATAAAATGCATTCATATTTCACCAAAAATTACCAGAAATTGGGGCCCTGATTCAAATGTTATACAGTGGATCTGTATTTAGGGGACTTTGAACTTTCCAAAAATGCTGTATAACAACTTTTCCCCAAAAATGCCTAGTGCTTCTTATTAAGAGCTCTTTTTCAATTTCTGGTCCTGGCTACAAACACAAAAGCAAACTTTTGGTAGCCATCTAATTTATTATTAACCCCCACCAAGGAGGTTATGTTTTCGTTATGGTTATGTCAGTAGGATAACTCGAAAAGTACAGCACGGATGTGGATGAAATTGTCAGACAATGTGTATATTGGCACAAACAAGAACTGATTCGATTTTGGTGTCCGTCGGTGATCCAGAACATGAGCTGGAATTTATATTGTGTTTGTGACCACATTGCCTTGGCGGAGGTCTGCGCTTTTCTAGTTTAAATTATGTTACCTGTGCACATTCCAACTATTGTAGGGTACCGCGGACATTTCAGAGCATTGCAGAATATTATGTGGAGAGAGTGAATTGAGAGTAATTATTGGATAGTATTAGTGCTGGCAAAATTAACTGATTAATCAAGTAATTAATCCCCCCAAAAATTACTTGGATTAAAAATTAATAATTTTGTGATTAATCACAGTGTTATGGCTGACATTTCCTCCAGTTGAATGGTGCATTGATGAACAAAATGCCACTTAACTTTAGCAAGGCTATAGTTTTTTTTTTTTTTTTTTAATCATTCTCTTTTGCAAACTCCAAGGCAGAATAAAGGGAAACACACACAAACACACACACACACACACACACACACACACACACACACACACACACACACACACACACATACACACACACACTCACACACACACACACACACACACACACACACACACAGATCCTTTACATTAGAAGAATATAACCCTTTGACTTACATTGGACATGACATTTGACAATGGGAGATTAAAATTAACATGGGATGGAACAAATTACTGTAAAAAGGAAAAAGCATAATAATATGAGGATGGGTCATTGTACATGTTGGCTGTGGAATAGTAGGTTGATCCATTTCCATCCAACACCTTCAACCACTGGCCTGGATTATAATTGACAGAAATGGACTGCCAAAACAGACATCATTCGTTGACAGTTACATGACTGGTGTGTTTTACTGTCATTCAATTTTGGGATCACTTCACTTAAAAGGTTAATTTTGACAGGACTAATCAAATACCTTCTCTCAACTGAACATTAATTTTGTGATGAAAGAATAATCTATTGTAAATAAATAAGAGTCCTTTGAAGGTTGATTTTCCCCTGATCTTGTAAGCTAAATTTAGAGATATATTCATGAGATATCTTTATTCTTCTTTTTAGTCAACATTAGTGTGAGTTTTCTAAAAATCTTCTACATTTTTCTAAAACCTGCCTTAGAAACAGCTTGGTTTTCTAACAATTATGTCATTTCCAACAATGGGAGATGGGGCTTTGCTTTGGCCAGCTTGTGTGTGGAATTGTCATTCATGCTGAATATCAACAGGATTCATAGAACATTGTCAATGTTCCAGATGAGGGGCTGAAGATGGAAGGTCCACATGTTCTGGAATTCATGTCTGACAGCTAAGTGAAAATGAAGACTCCACATTTTTATCGTGATGAGAAGGGAACATTTACTGGCACTAGGCTTTACATCATGACTGCCGTGACTTTTGTACTAGGATAGGCACGATCTTGACCTCAATTCCCCAGTCTCCTCATCTCCTGAGATCAGATTATGTCACCATGAAAGTTTCTGCCAACCAAAAAAACATATTAAAAATATGATAAAATGAACAATAAGGCATTGGAAATGAGCGATATTCTGTTCATCGAACCAAGTCGAGCCGAAATTTACCCTGCAGCAAATTATACCTGTGTTGCCCGCCTTGCTGCAGACAGTTCATTCATTTGCCGTCTATCGGATTTTGGCAGGGAATTTACGACAAATAATCTCCTAAATAAAATGTAGCACTTTTGTGATATTGTGTGGTTATTCCGACATCCAAGGGTGTTTTCTATCAGATGGACATGACAAAAAGTATGCACACAGATCACCGACCCTGTGCTAGACACCTCCCTGCAATGGGTTTTGGCAGGTTGGGCTGTCAGGGGGGTGGAGTCTGCTGTGAACCATGCTTCATACGCATCCATACCATAATATGTAACACACAGACCCACTAATTAGTGTTTTCTTCTTTTCTCAGAAAGAGTGTTGATAAAGTTGTAGTAGCCTACCGGTAAAGAATTGAAACACTTTCACCCCTGACTAGGGCACAGACAGTCAGAGAAGCAACGATTTGAGATAAAAGTAATAATGCTCGGAAACCACGCAAGAACTATATTGCACCTTTAAGATAAATTTGCAAGACTCTCCCACGTTGAACAACTGGATTATGACCTGGAACAGTTCAGCACGGTTACTAAAGGTGAACAGTATAGGAGAGCTGTTGCTATGCCCCTCCTCTGCCTTCTGCCGTGGTTAATGATTAAGGCTGTTGGTACATCTTTATCACTCTGACGGGCAATAAAGGCATACTGTAGACCCTCTTTGGCCTATATACTGTCAGAATTACGGGATTCAGCAGTGTCTTCTTCCGGGGTTAAAAGTTGTCCTTTAGGTACTTAATGGTGCAAGACTGTCACAGAGCATCAAACGTTGTGACTGTTGTGTCGGAAAAATGGGGATTTCTGTCTATGTCTGGATTGTGATCTTCTCGACTTGTTTGGGTACAGTCTTCAGCCACAGTCTCCCAGTTAGTAAGTATGCAGAGAACATGAACCAAACATATTCTCTTTTTTCCATCTACTTTTAATTTCCCAGATATGTCATGGGCTACCCTCACATGGTTTTGCCTGTTTTCACATCCGGAAAAGGGAGTTTGTTTGTGCACTTGGGGCAAACTTTATTAGCAGACAGAGACTTTGAGGTCTGAACTTGGAATATACTTTAAAACATTTCACTGCCTACTGTAGGGGTGCCCCTGCCTGGGGGATGATGTTTGGGGCACTGACACTGACTGACCCTGGAGTGAATTTTGATATGTTTGGGGGCCCAAAATGATTTCCTGTCATACAGCCTACAAATTCTCGCGGCACCCCTGACCTACCATGTGCTATGTGGTGGTGAGACATATGACTAATGTAACATGAGATAACAAAGTTGGGAGATGTGCTTGTTGTTGGACAACAAGACTGGATTTGAAATGCAAAAAACCTTCCTTAAAATTTCTGAATATGATGGAAAGGTTATTGAGATTGAAGTCTGACCGGTACCTTTTTAATTCACAGCTACAAGTATAGACTGTGGAACAAGTTCTACTCTGCAACTGGGAGAAATAGATGAAGGATTCACAGGTAAGATCCAATCATGGCCCTTTCCATTGTCCATGACCAATTTGATTTATTGGTAACACTTTACTTGACAGGTAACATAATCTAACATATTCACATTAACTGTCACAAATTGCAATAATCTTCTAAGATGTAAGACCAATTTCAGAGTTATTCTGTCATTAAAGTGTTTGAGATTAAATAATTTTGTTGAGTTGAGAGTTAGTTTGAATCACTGTTTTACAATCAGAATGTCTGAAGTCTGATTTGCTGAAGTACTGGTAGCTTTGTTGTTGTTACTGCTATCCTATTACAAGATTCACATTACCTCCTGGATATGATGGCCATGAGTTTGAAGGGATTTTCCAGGGGAAATCAACCTGTAACACTGTTGTTTTGAGTTGCAGAGAGCGTAATCATGCATACAGTATGAGAATGACAACATTTGCTACAACATAAGGCAACCCTAACTGGCAAAAAAGTTTTACTGTCTTTTCCCCCAAAAGACGGTAATGTTAGCTGCCAGTTCACAAATTGATTCTAGATGTAACTAATGCTGTCCCTCTACCCAATGCCATCTTTGGTATGGAAGAGAGATATGACTTTTCTTGGGCCGAGTTTGAACTCAGTGATGTGGGGTAGGGCTTAGGGATTGAAATATAATTGTCATTATTTTCTCTGCAGGATTCATAGAACACATTGTCAGTGTTCCAGATGGTGGACTGAAGATGGAAGGTCCACATGTTCTAGAATTCATCTCTGACAGCTCAGCAAGGATGATCTCAGTGAAAACAAAGACTGCGCTGGATTCAGATTCTCTTAGAGCAGTAAGGCAATCCACTCTATAACATCCAGTTTCAATGTGTTTCTGAGAGGATGGAGAATGTATGAATGAACATGGATGCATGTCTCTCTGTATGTATGTATGTATGTTTGTATGTATGTATGTATGTATGTATGTATGTATATGTAACAGATGCCAGCTAGCTCGGCAAACTTGGCAGCGGTATGTGTAAATCCTCACAACCCAATTCCTTGGGTATTTCTAACTGCTGAGTTAGAAGACTGGGCTTTCAGCTTAGTGGTTAGAGCGCCCAACTCCCACGCTGGGGGTTTATAGGTTGTGGGGTTGCGGGTTTGAGACCCGTGTGCAGTGCTACATATGTATGTATGTATGTATGAATCCTTCTAGTATCTATCTCTGTCTATTTATGATTTATTTATTTCCTTTTATTTCTTTCTCATGTAAGACAGATGGTGTTTTATCCTACTCCATAACCTGTGCACACAATGGGGTAAGCATTACAAAATGTACACACTTAAGGCATTCATTCTTTCACAGATCTGTTAAGCATGTTTTTACATGGCCTATTCTTTGTCTATTTGTTTATGTTTTTGAAGGTCACATATCGTCGAATGGTAGCAATCAGAGATCTAAAGGACAATGCCCAGGTCTTTGAAAAAGGCACAAATGCATTGGAGGTATAAGGCACAAATGACACAACAGATGTTTTGATGTTCTAATGTTTTGTTTGGTAAAGAAAAATTCCCAGAACTGAGGTAATATATGCATCAGCATCATGTCACTGCAGTAAGAAAGATCGATGTTACATGGCAGGGTCAAGTACTGTCTTAAAACAGACCTTGTAATACATTGTAGCAACATGTGAAAAACATAGAAAAAACAAAATGTTGGCCCCACCATTATATACTCCAGGCTTACAGCTGCTAGTAACTCTGTTTTTAACATGAGGTGTTCTCAACAGGATGCTGGCAGTTTGTCCAGTGAAACAAGAATGACACAGAACCTTGTCAAGACACCACTTCAGTTTGAGTATGACCAATATAACGCCTCCATACCTGAAAACCAGGTGAGTTGAGATTGCCAACCTTGACCAGTCTCAAACTTCTGTTCACACCTCCAGCTTGCAATAATTTGTCAGTGGTGAAATGCCAGACCCTTGTACGCAGCTAAAGTGTAGACCAAGGAGATGGCCAAAGTCAGAGCTAGGTCTATGCTGTTCCAAATCATTTTGTTCCACTCACCAGCTAACACTCCAGATTTGGAAAACAGTGTAACGGATGCCGGTAAATCCTCACAGCTCAATTCTTTGGGCGCCTCTAACTTCTGAGTTAGGATCCTGTGCTTTTAGCTCAGTGGTTAGAGCGTCCGACTCCCACGCCGGGGGTTTGTTGTAGCTGGCGGGGTGGCGGTTTCGAGACCTGTGTGCGGTGCGGCCACTGGCTTCAAATGGACCTGGGGAACAAAGACACGCTCCCCTTTGGTATGGTACATTTGATTCCGCTGCTGATTCATTTGTTTCTGTTCCATTAGGTGGGACCTTTAGCCACTTACCCAGCTGCCATTAGAGCCAACACCACCCACAACAGCACAGTCATCTACAGACGATTTGAAGGTACAAAAATACTCTTCCAAAGTGGTCTTTTTTTTGGTATTTTTTGCCCTCAGTGGTGCCTTTCAGGCAGTGCTGGCTCAAAGGCACTTCTCCCCTCAGTTTAGGGTTAGGATGAGGGCTGAGGGGGTTGGGAATAGAAAGTAGGTTGTGTCTGTTAGGCTGTGCTGCCTGGAAGGTGCCATTGGGGGAAAAACAAAAAAAAAACATTGTCTGTGTGCATAAGGCATACAATCTGAAATTTTTTTCCACACCATGCCTTTTAAGAGTATTTCCAGACTCGTTCCACTTTACTAGTCGATTGGTATATGTTTCAACTCTGTCTAGCACCTCCATGCTGAAGTAATGAATAAGTTAATGCCCCTGGCCTAATATCCTGACCCTGTAGGCTGAGCTCTTACAGAGGAAAATGCAAGCTCTAACCTACTATTTTTTTATTTGTAGTTGCAATGCAATGCAATTTACTGGCACTATAACCAGCTAATGCTTTTGTTAAACAAACACCTACTGTACATAGGAGGCTATGTAAATGGGATGGCATTTATATAACGCTTTTCCACTCCTACGAGCACTCAAGTGCTTTACAGTGCGCCTCACATTCACCCATTCACACACCGGTGGCAGAGGCAAGCATACCGGGAGCAATTTTGGGGTTAGACATCTTGCTCATGGACACCTCGATGGGGTCAGGTGGAGCGGGGCTCAAACCTGCAACCCTCCAGTTGCCGAATGGCACCTCTAATAAAGGTAGCTTTGACATCAACATTCTCATTTAGGAATACCAAGCATGAAGTCACTGCACCGTAAACAGCTTAGTGATAACTTACGATGACTTATAAAGTCTTTCCACTCGTGTCAATAAATGTATCCGCAATACTTTTAATAAAAAGAGCAGTAAAAACAAACCTACCTTGAAGCTTTAAACATCAGGCAGGGACATTCCGATTGGGTAGAAATGGGCAGGTGCCGCGCAGTGGTTGGTAGGAAAAGGAAAATGGAAAAATGGAGAGAGGGCCTCCATTGGCCCGCCGAAGACGAACGCCTGTGCATCAGGTAGCGCCACCACCGCCACCACCAAATATGTCAGCACAGACCTGGCGCAATGTGAGAAAAAGAAATGCCTGATTCTGCATCTGTTTAAAACAGTGGTTTGAAATACAATGTGCATGTTGTTTAACGTGTGTGTGTGTGTGTGTGTGTGTGTGTGTGTGTGTGTGTTCTTAAAGCTCTATTCAGTGACACTTTTAAAGTAAAATTTCATAGAATTGTTTCATTATTCTGGAAGTAGAACATGAAACAGGCTATTTAGGAAAAAACCCTGTAATTGTGCTTACAAAAATCCAATGCTCCCTGTAGCCTTCCACCAATCAGATTTGGAGGAAGGGATAGCTGCCTGTCGACCACAGCTGTGGGCAAGCTGCTGACAACGTACCACAGCAAGGGAGGGGTTTGGGAAACCATTGAGGAGCGTAGTAGAGACTGGGGGAGGGACCAGAGAGTTGTATGATTTTTTTTATTTTTTTGGCTAAGTCTCGAAATTTTGTAGACTTGCCGAGTACAGCTTAAACTGGTTCAATCAAGAATTGTGGCCGCAGATCATGTTATGCATGTTTATGTTGTTCTGTCATAGTATTTCCAAGATCGTTTACAAACTACTTCTATGTTGAGCGAACCACTGGAGTCATAAAAGTTCGCCGTCGTCTGGACTATGAGGAAACAGGAGAAAAAGTAACCATACTCTTATGGGTATGTATAAAGAAAGTTTTTTATATATATATATACATCAATGTATATCTGTATCTATACTCCACTTTGTTTTTGACTTCTCTGTACTATCCTGCTTTGTCTTAATTCCTCACTGAAATGTTACATTTGTCCATCTTGCACATCGTTACAGGCTTCACTGGAATCTGACAGCAGCGTGACCACTAACACCACGGTAAAGGACTAATAATTTGAGTCTGTACAGATCAAGCACAAACAGTTACAAACAGAACATACAGTACATGTGAATGTGTAAAGAGTACATACAGTATTATGTAAAAACGGTTATTGTTACTTAGGTCTACTTCTTTTATGCTTTTGCTTTGATGTTGAGGACCTTCAGAAAATATCCATTGGAAATGTAGGATTTTTCTAGCCTGGTGACCCCATCCTATGTATTTCCACCCAAAGATATCGGTCTAGTACATAGTCTGGCCCAACCCACCTTGTTCGGTACGCCAATCAGCAAACAGTTTACAGCAGTGTCTCAGAACTTGCCTGCCGAGCTGTTTGTAGTTCAGCAATTTGTAGTTCAACAGTATATAATAGAAACATGTTCATTATTCTCCCCCCTACTTTCGAGTTACCTTTACAAAAATCGGCATTTCATTTATATTCATGATCTTGAGGAGTCTTTGCCGCTATAATGTCAAAATCTATAGAAACTGGCCAACAATCTGTTACTACTGAATGCGGAAACATGAGAGCCAGGTGAGAGCAGAGCACAGAATACGTCATTTCCAAACGGAAACATATTCCTATTGTATTGTTCCAGACTGTACGATGGAGTCAACAGTCGGCTTAAAGGCCAGGCTAGGATTTTTCAACCTTAGAAATTTAGACATACACTAGCAGTCTTCACATCGTTTTGTTCAGCTATTACATCTAGCAATGGGCCATTGAGGAAATAGGGAACTTATCACAACTCAACTGTGTGTTTGTTCTGATGCAACTTCTGTTTGTATAGGTGACTGTTCAGGTTACAGATGTGAATGAATCCCCAATACTCCCTAGCTGGTATGAAGCCGTAGTCAACAGTGATGATCGAATTGGCTTTGTGGTGACAAGACTAAAGGTAATGTTATATTGTGATTATTTCTTTCTTCTTATTATTTTTATGGTGGCATTGTACAGCATGGTGTATATGTTTATGTAATGGATGCCAACTAGCCTGAGTTAGCTGGCGGCAGTATGATTAAATCCTCACAACCCTATCCTTCAAGCCTCTAACTTCTAAATTGGAAACCTGGTGGTTTATTTATCAACTTAGTTAGTGGTACTTAAGTGCAGATCTGTATGTTAAGGGGTGCATAGGATTATTACTGCGCAAAGTGTGGGATTTATGAACTTGTCCTTGATCTTAGAAATGTTCTTAAATGTACACACATCTCTGACCACAAATAAGCACAAAACTCAGTGGTAAAATTGCGAACTGCAAGTAAAAACGTCCGCAAATCTCACAGCCGACAGTATATTTAACAAATGTTTTATCGTGTTTCAGTTTATTAACAATTGGCAAGCATACGAATCCATATAATTTGCATGGATTACCGGTACTCTGGACAAACATTTTGTTGACACTCATAGGAAAGTCATTTGAAAATGTATAACTCATTGTGAAGATTTAGAACGCACTGTATGTAAGAGAGAGCGTGATATCAGTGAGCATTATGATTGTGTCCACCTATTTGAAATGCACCCGTGTCAAAGAGGTTATTCATGCCAAATACAGTTAATTTGGAGTGTTTCGGCATGTAAATTAACCTGAGCGTGCAGGCAAAGTGATTTAGAAGGTGTGGGATTTATCATTGCTGGTGGGCATATGTTGCACTTACGCACATCCTAAATTTCACTCGTACGATAAAATTTAGAATGTTTTATACACACTGTTGATAAATGAGGCCCGCTAAGTGGTTAGAACATTCAGCTCCTATGCTTGGGGTTTATTGTTGTTGATGTAGTGGCAGGTTCAAGATCTGAGTGCAGTGAGAACAAACTGTACAATACATGCTGCAAATGCACTAGCTACTGTTCTAATTAAGGCATAAAACGCATTGTGCATTGTGCCCCTAACAACTCTCCTAGTCGTGGTAAAAGCAACATAACCCACAGATTTCAGTGGGTTATTTTTTTCACATATTCACCCAGTCCACCCCACTCTGACCAATTTCTCTCTCCAGGCCAGAGATCCTGAGGGGGACCCTTTGCGGTACACTCTGGAGCAATACAACCCCTATTTTGACGTGATGTCTACCTATGGTGAGGTGTATGTGAAAAATTCACTGACTTTTGCTCCTAGAAGTCATACTGTGAGGGTGAGAGTGGAAGACCCGCAGGGATTCTATACCGTAACAAGAATAGAGGTGAGTGGCAAAATGGAGATTGGAGATTAATGATTAATGTGTCGGGAGGGCGCGCTCAACTTCAAAAGTAAAATAAAAGACTTTGGGTGCGTGAAAAAGAAAGCTATAATCTTAAAGAAAAATCCGCACTCACGAGCTATATCTCATTATTTATTTGACATACCACCATGTCCAATGCAGACGCGTTCCGGCCTAAGCCATCATCAGTGCGTGATCACAAGATTAATGATTAATAACAGAGAATATTAATCAGAACATGGAGTAAACAACAACACTAATAATTAAAAAAAAAAAAATCAATTTAAATACCCTCAGACATTGTAGATATTTATTTCAAATAATTTCATTTGTGTTTCCTCAGAAAACAAGCTAACTTCCAAGTGATCTTAAACTTTAATTAATGTGTAATTGCAACTAGAGACTTTATTATAGGAGGAGACACAGCACTCACTGTATTGCCTCATTGAAATGCATGGGAAGAATTCGTTACGCAAAGATGGCTGACTTCAGAAACTGCAAGTCCTGCCTTGCATTGAAAAGAACCAATCGTGTTGGCATGATGGACGCTTACCCTTTGTTTCTTCCCTCCGTCATTGCCATGTGGCAGACGTGTGCGCAAACGCAGTGAGCAAATCCATGTTTAGAATAAAGTCTTTTAAAGCGCTATTTGGTCAACGCCCATGCCGATATTACCACCATTCAATTACGATTTTAAACAAGGATTCAAAAAATATGCTTTTTAATTGCATGCAATCTGCTCATCTGGAGATATGAATATCCCCCCATTCATTTAGATAGGGCTTGCACTTACTAATCCCAAATAACTCCCCAAAGGCGTATCCAAGATAGTTGCAGAGTGAAGGGACTTGACTTGAAAGGACTTTGGTGTAACCCATTTCATGGCAGTCTTAGAATGTTTACTAACAAGGTAAAGTTAAGTTATCCTTAGTTGGGGACTTGTCTTGTGCTTTTGACCCATATGGTGGGTTGTATGCAGACACATACAGTATACATATTTGAGAAAAAATGTGCATACACTTACATATAGCTATGCAAGAATTAATTTAGAAATTCAGCAGGTCGATGTATGCTATCTTGCAAGCATATTGAATTTAAGATGATGGGGGAGCGGAGACGCATCATTCACACCATACCAGCAATTTAACCATTAGACTATGAGGCTGTGGACTGGCCATAACCAGCCCATAAATTCAATTTGATTGGATCACCCTTAAGGCCAATTCAGACTGAAGATCCGCAACAAGATGAGGCGGTTTTAGAGAGGAGTTGCAGCGTAAATCAATTGTCGCAGGTTGTTGCAAGCAGTTGTTGAATCACAGTTTCGGAGTTTTAGAACATTGCCGGTTTTTAGAACGTCGCAGCAGCCCTTAGACTGATAAATAAGGGATAACGGCCTACTGTTAAAATATGTGTGTAGTGTGCCCTCAGAATATACATTTTAGAAGGTTAAATCAATCTCTGTGTCTGTGTTTGAATAGGTGACAATTCGTCACGTGCCCATGTTTGAGGAAAGACTCTACACAGCTGAAGTCTTCAGTGATGCTCCATATAGATTCCCAGTGGTACAAGTCAAGGTAACATTATACTGTATCTGTGTATGGCCCTGGGGGTCTGGGGCAGTGGTGGCACGGTTGGTAGACGTCCCTTTTGCCAACCGGAAGGTTGCAGTTTTGAGCCCCTCTCCACCTGACCCTATCAAGGTGTCCTTGAGCAAGATACCTAACCCCAAATTGCTCCCGGTGAGCAGCTTGGTGCCTTGCATGGTTTCCTCTGCCACCGGTGTGTGAATGGGTGAATGTGAGGCATGACTTGTAAAGTGCTTTGAGTGCTTGTAGGAGTAGAAAAGCGCTATATAAATGCTGTCCATTTACCATTTAGTCCATTTATCTTCAAAGTCGTTTTTTGAATATACCATGAACAATACCACTGCACAGTCCCCAAACATTTGTCAAAATCAACCATCCTAACTGGTGGAATAGTCTTCCCAAGACTATCAGAACAACAGACACTCTTTTTACTTTCAAGAGATTCTTGAAGACCCAGCTCTTTCAAGAGTATCTGTTGTCCTAGTTCCTTAAATTACCTGGAATACTCTGACCAAGCACTTCTAAACTCTTGCACTTGCTCTCCTATTAGCAAATGGCACTCCTGGTAGGCATTTACTTGTATCGTGTTGCAGTTTGATTGTTATCCCTCTTTTGTAAGTGGCTTTGGATAAAAGCGTCTGCTAAATGCATAAATGTAAATGTAAATGTAAATGTAAATGCATTATCTTACCTTTCTCCCCACAGGCCCGAGACTGGGACCCAAATGACTGGGTTTCATATTACATGACTTCCCACAGCCCTGATTTTGATGTGGAGTATAATACTGGTCTGGTGTATGTAAAGTCATTAGGATCCTATTCAGAAGGGATCAGGACAGTTACAATTATGGCTAAGGACAGGGATGATCTCTGTGACTACACAGATGTGAGGGTAAGGAGACCCCAGCAGGGCTTTACATTTAAAAAACAAACAAACAAACAACAAAAAGCCACATTGGCCTTTTTCATGTAACATGTAGCAAGATCATAACCTTTAATTCCTGTATTTAGCACTTAAGCATTACAGTACAGTAGCTACTTTATGTTTCGGAGGTGTCAAGGGTGAAATGTGGTGGAATAGATGGCAGTGAAATGACAGCCAAGTCAAGACCAATCATCTACATGTCGGTGCCAAGCAGCAAAAGTTAAAAGTGATAAATAACAAAATGAACCTTTAATTTGCTAGACACCTAAAAAAAAGAGTGTGATGTAATGTAATAGTACTGTTTGGGTCAAGAGTTTTTCTTGCTCAGAAATCTCCTCAAGTATTCCTTTAATGAAGTAGAGAGTGACTAACTGTTTTGTTCCTCATAGGTGACAATAAAAAAGAGCCACAAGACTACAATCCTCCTTTCAACATTCATACCACTGGCAGTCATTGCTTTTGTTTGTGTTGTTGTGGTTATTGTTTATGTGTAAGTATGGTTTATCCCGCAATTTATGCAAATATAACCTTTCATGTTATACAAAAAGCATGTGTGTCAGTACAATAATGTGACATTTTATATATACAAACTGTACCTTTCTTTTCCCCCCCAAGGAAACGACTAAAGATGACCTCAGGGATTGTTGTCAACACATAATGCCAGAGATTATTGTGGCAGGATGTTCACTGCATGTTGGAAGAATTGCTGTATATTTCTTTAACTAGTTTAACAAAGCTAGTCATGACCTAATAGCATGTAAAATTCCAGAAATATGACTAACAGTAATATTGTTGTACTTTTTTGTATGTATTTGTACTTACAAGAGTATAGATTCCACCTAGTATCCTTCAGTACATACATACAGGATAGGCACTACTAAAGGAAGAGTTACTCTACATAGCGAAGATAGACAGACACTACTAAAGGAGGTACACAGACACTACTAAAGCAACTACTCAAGTACTCTACTTAAAGGATGTACACTATCAGTGTTTCTCAAAGTCGAGAATGCTTCCTAGGTAGCACACTAGCCTTGGAAGGCGTACACTTCAAAAACGAGGCCCCATCAGTGCATCCTTGAAAAATCTTTTGTAAGTCGCTTTGGATAAAAGCGTGTGCTAAATGCATAAATGTAAATGTAAATGTACATGTAAATAATAAACTGAGGAAGTTTTGTGGGGATATCTATTAGTTCACCCCCCCCCCCCCCACACACCACACACACACACATTTAGGCTACCTGTGATCAAACCCTATTGGCTTTTAATGGACATTCTGTAAACATAATAATAAAACACAAAAAATGTAAAATGTTAAAAATGGAGACATGTTTTTATTTTATTTTTCGGCCCCCTAAAAACAAGATATAATAGTCACCAAAAGATTACACGATAAGTCAACGAACCCCCAAATCAGAGCCCTTGGCCCCTTACTATCATGTGGAGAGTGAAGTAGGTGAATTGTCACCACCCACTGGACTCTGGATAACATGCTTGTGCAGCTGCAGGCATAGTGATGGAAGGCTGAACAGTGAACAGTCTGATTAGAAAAGCATCTTCTTCACAGAGTAGAAGTATAGAAGTGCTGATACTGCACCAGCCCTCTTCACCTCAGATTTCCTAAGTGCAGCATCTTTCCTGTAAAAAGAAAGGCTTTGCTTACTCAACTCCAAAAATCCATATTGTGACAACTTGTTACGTACCGTCTGTCTGTTGGAGTAGGCCCGGTCATTAGCAACAGGGTGAAATCAGATTCAGTCGTTTCAAACGTCTCCAGTTCACGTCTCCAGCTTGCAATTGTTTCTCAATATCTGAGATCCCAAACCCTTGTGCGACGTGAAGGATAGAGTAAGTGGATGGTCATGGCCAGTCTAGAGTAGGCCTATCTTTTCTGTGGGTCTGTGGGGGCCCTATAGGTATAACCCTAGACTTGCTGTGGTCTGGGGATGTACTGTATAATTCAGTTCATATCACCGCCCTTTTTTTTTTTTTTTTTTTAACATTTTTATGATTAATCATTTTACAATAAAGTATGACTTTAGTCTGGAGTTAGATTTTATGAGAGTACATTACTTGAAGATTACAACAATGTGGTTTAATGTTTTTAAATGCTTTTAAAAGTAGAGCCAAGAAGCTTCCTACAATAATATATTTTGTTTCCTGACTATTTATCCATGGTCTTTATCCCTGTTCAGACAATGAAATTGTTTTAAGCAGTATAATGGCAGAAAGAGGTGGAATGATGATCTAATGTGTCTCTAGTTCTCCCTTGTAAACAACTTGTTGGTTCCAGTTTTTTTTAGGTTTTTGTTATTACTCAGGCCCAATAATTTTTTCTCACGACACATCATTCAAATGATCAAATTGAGTTCCTACCATCTTGAACCCAATATTAGTTTTAATGATGTCTTGGTATTCATTATATGTTAGGCAAGGCAAGTTTATTTAGTGCATTCGATACACAGAGGCTGTTCAGTGTGCTTTACAAAAAAAAGCAAAAGAAAGTGAATAGCAGTGAATTAAAAAAAAAAAAAAAACCTAGAAAAGCGGTCAGAGAGCGCAGACCTCCGCCAAGACAATGTGGTCACAGATGGTGTTCTGGATCACAGATCGCCACCAAAATTGAATAATTTTTTACTTGTCCCAATACACACGTGGTCCAAAAAAAAATCATCCAAATCCGTGCAGTATTTTTCAAGATATGTTGTACACAGACAGACACAAACACACACACACGCCGGCAAAAACATAACCTTGGCGGAGGCAAAAATCTGGAGGATACATAAAGGACATCCTGTATCCTGTAAAGGACATCCTGTACACAATTAGAAATTCTCAGAGGCCTTTTTTCACTGCCACAGCAATGGCAGTCCCGACTGCAAGACCAACTACAGCCCCTACTGCTGCTCCCACTGGGCCCCCTACAGATCCAGTAGCTGCTCCCAATATAGCTGTTTCAAGACCAATTCCAATAGCGCCTCCAATAGTAACGCCAATACTAACCAATGAGGCTATATTTGTGATAGAGTGAGCGTCGATTTACGCCAGTCTCCTTGCTTCTTGAGGGTTTATATTCGGATCTTCTCTCTGAATGCGTTACTGTGCTTCTCCTATGATTCTCTCGGCTTCTTTGAGCATGTAATTAGTGTAGTAACTTCCTCCATTTGTTTCTACCATTGTGCTGATCTTATTCACCAGCTCTTCAACCTGAGAGAGATCTTTCTCTCTGTTGATATGATGATATCTTTTATCACACTGATTAACAAAGTCACACAGATGGCCATTTTTTTCAACAAACTCTTCTATGGTCACTTCTATGGTCACTCCATCTTCCTCCAGATCACGTCTCCATGGGTGAACAATGCCATGGTGTACTCTTTTGCCGTTTCTCCAAAAAGACGCTGGATGTTTTCCACTGTTTCTTGATCTTCTTTTGTAAACCGGGCAGCCTGGATCACAACCAGGAACACATGAGGACCAGGTGCAGCGAATGATATTATATGCACTGAGCAATCTCTTCATTGTTCTTTCCTTTCTCTCTCTGCGGTCGATCTTCCATCTCTTTCTTCACCCGCTCCTCTGTGTCTCTCTCTTCTAGTGTGGGAATCTCTTTATTTATCTCTTCTTTCTCTCTCTGCAGTCTATCTTCCATCTCTTTCTTCACCCGCTCCTCTGTGTCCCCCTTTACTAGTGTCATCTTTTCAATCTCTCTCTTCAGCTGCACATCAGTTATTTTTGTGTCAAAAACACCTGGAGTATCAATTACAGATAGTTTCAGTTTTTCAAACAATACTGTCTCCTTCTGACATTCAGTTGTTACTGGAGAAGATGAGGTCTTAGATTTAAATTTCTTTCCCCCTATGATGGTGTTTGCTGTTGCACTCTTTCCATTCCCACTCTTCCCAACAAGCACAATCCTGAGACATTTGTCCTCTAGAACCTTAACTTCCTCAGTGTTCTCCTTGAGATCACCAACTTCCTCAGGGTTCTCTTCTGGAACCTCTGCTTCTTTTTCTGTTGGAATAATTTCAGGAGGGGGATTACAAGGTAACAAACACAATGTTTATTGTGTTGTAACAAACACAATGTTTACATGAATGTTTATTTTAATATTTCCCCCCTGTGCACCAATCCCAGACAGACCACTGGAGGGAGATAGCCTGGCTATCACGCAAACCAAATAATCACAAGTGATATTTAGTCTGGAGATCCACCTATTGCTTTTCTCATAGTGTAAGCGTTTTGTTTACGATTGTCCGGAGCCCTTTATTGGGCACTGCGAATGTCTATCTTAGCATTTGTACATAGCTGAGAGCCAATACCAGAGCCACCATGTGACGTAAAATGCAATCGAGGGCTGTGCTAGTCCCTTTTGTTCTGTAATTGGATACCAAAAGCAGGCGAGAAAATCGGCCATGGTCACCATGCTGCTTTGCAGAGTGAAAAGATATTGAGTGCGCAAATTGTGCCAGAAGGCATGTTCAGGCTAAGCTTAATTGTGCTAGAGTGAAGAACCTGGCAGCTTCAGTGTCACAAGTTTAATTTCTAATTTGGCGGTTACTTTAGCTATCTACGGTAATTTGTAAGCACTACAAATGTAAATCCTGATGGCACAATAATTTGTAGAGATTGGAAATTTGGAGATTGGAAGCATTTACAGGATATATGAAACATCCCAGCGCGTCATGGTTTCATTTCATATAAATATTCTCTCAGTGTAAAATGACGGTGAATCGTGTCAGGGAAATAAATAGTCCGAATATGTTTGAAGATTGTAAAGATTACGAAGCAGAGGACATTTGTCATCCTTCTTTGTCTTTCCAGGCATTGCATCCGTCTTGCCACGTTTGGTGTCTTGGCAGTGAACAGTTTCCAATCTCTCTATCCCCTCCCTTCACACATGCAATTTCTGTGAGCCATTCCTATAAGTTGTTAACACTTTGGTTGCCAGGTGTTTTTAACAAGCTTTGGCCCAGTGCCAGCAATCCAGGCCACTGTTGCCTATTTTTATAGAGCCACAGCGTATTCTGTGTTATAGCTATGGACACATACTATAGGTCATTTGAAAGGTAAGACTCTGAGCTCTCAGTGGGTGAAAACCGTTTATTTCTACATGCCTCCGTTCCTGAGAAATCCCAGGCTAAACAGTGGGTAGTTTTCATCAAAATCCTTGTTTTTTTGCTAGAAAAGGAGATATCACCGACATATTTGGCACTCTGACAAGGCCTCTTGCATGCGCATCGCGGCCTGTCACTCACTCCACTCGGCCCTGAGACTGCCACCTAATGACGAACCCGCGAAAGGACAACATGACATGACGTGCATTATTTGACACAAATGCTGCAATAGTAATCAAATGCTGCCTTGTGATGTGAATGTGAATGTGATGTGAATGTCCAGACAAAATGTGCAGATCGTGAGTTTTTATGAGTGTCCGATCGTAATTTATTTCAGTTCTATTTATCACAGAGTTCCAAAAATCATATATAACCTGTGTGAGGGTTTCTATTTTCGTAAATTAAAAAAAAAGACTCAACGCATGACAAGTAATAACGGCATATTACGTTTCTGGCATTCAAAGTGTTAAGTTGTTTGTATTGAAAAGTGGTAGATACATAGACTTAGTTGTCACCACCCCTAAAACTCTAAACCCTAAAAAAAAAAAAAAAAAGCACAACAGTGGAGGCTGTTGTAGTCAACAAATCAAAATCGGGACACAATGTAATATGTTTAGCAATACATAACGCTAGCCTGGCTTTGCCTTTCAACGTAGCTCTGCTCCATAATCAATAATCACCGTTGAGCTATTTAATCCGGCCCAATGGAACCTTCTCAAAATAGAATAACTTCTCATTTAGCCAAGGAGACTTAGATTATAGACCTGATTTATCAAATTTGTTGTATTCATGTAACACTAATACCCCCCTCTTAACCCTGCATGTCCCCTGAAGAAAGTGGGGCTACTGGTTTAAGACTTGTCAATTTACTAGCATAAACCTTCTTTCTCAGTCGCTTTGGTACATTTCTCAGATCAGAATTGAAATTCTTTAAACTATTTGTTCAATCTTCACATTATCATGTCAAAAAGCGGTTTCTAATTTGTTTCAGCAAGTTGCAAATGCATTGGTACATCCATGCAAAAAGCAATTCTCTGTTGAATAGTTTTACACCGCACAACATTAGGCATTGGTTCATCGTATAAGTCTTTACATGCAAAATGGTTGAACGTATTGTCATGCTGTCAAGGACAGAAGCATACAGTATTAGCAAATTAATGCATGTAAGCAAGGTGTAGGAAGACTGAACTGCAATCAGTTTATCACCATGGTTTACATCAGAGGACTTCTAATGTGTGCACTGTTACACTGATGACAAACTTGTCCTTCTGATGGTTTGACATGCTTATTGACACAAATATTCAATTTTGAGGGATGAATTAAGGATTTTGATCAAGAGACTTGGTTTTGCAGGTAATCCCTGGTGTTTTGCCATTTGTCCAAATTGTTTTGAGAAAAATGTTGCCGGCACGCCCCCAAAACAATATGTGCTATGCGTCAAACAACATTTGACATTGCGTCATCAAAATAGGGCCCATAGTCCTAGCCTACACTAAGTAGCTTGTAGAGCTTAGGAAGGCATGCCTTCTGTGTGTTTGGCCATTGTACGGGCCAGTTTACTAGTCTAGACACACTCTAGCGGTAGCACATTGAATTTGCTCAGTGAGTACGTCTAGTGACGAGTGATCGGTCAGACCTTGATTGTGTCTGAGCTGTTTACGCTCTAGGTTGTATTCAGACATCGTGGTGTTTACCCAATCACAACGTTATATCTGGACAGGGAGTTATTGGGTGAGCTTAGCGTTGTTTGAATCGCTTGTTAGTTGCTAGTTGCACTGATTAGTTTTAGCCGTTTTACCGGGGGTCTATCGCTCGTTGCCAGTTTACACCTTCGCCGTTGAGAATACAAAACATTTTGTTATTGTCTCATTTTCATAACGTAGAGCAAATTGATGTTGATTAATGGGGTCGTTGTCACAAGAATTGAGTTGAATTGAATACTTTAATGTCATTGCACAGAATACAACAAAATTGGATGACAATCCTCAAGGTGCACTTAAAAAGATATAATAATTTAAGACAATGCAGACACATCACTCATCCCCATTCATCTGTCCTCCCATAGCCCCATAGTAGGGTGAGGGACCCACACCAAACATATGCTCACATTACATACATAGTACACATACAATTCAACACATTCAAGCACATAGGAATACCAGGAGAGGTATAATGAAGATAAAAATGTGCAAAGTTGCAAACAATCCAGGAGTAAAGTGGCAAACAACAGTCCACCCTCAGAAGGGCACAGTCTTTCGCCTTTCTCCTCTGCATTACTGATGGAAAGATATGATGTCTGGCGATGTAAAGTCGTTAAAGAAAGACCATTGCTTTAAACATCTCATACTGGATTCCAAAAGGTACCGTGGCTAGTATGCCAGGTTAATTGACTTCAGGTTCCTAAGCTTTATTAAATATAGTATAAACATTACAGTGTGATTACAATGACCCATGGCCGTAGCTACTAATCTAATTTTTGGTATGCATTTTGTTTATAAGAGACCCTTTTTACCAACACCACTGCGGTAGTACCAACTACAATTCCCACTACAGCCCCTGCTGCTGCTCCCACTGGGCCGCCTATTGCTCCAGCAGCTGCTCCCTTAATGGCACACTCAATTCCAACTCCAGCACCAGCTCCAATGGTGACTCCAAGACCAGCTACGGCAACTATGCTTTTGATAGTCTTGTGGTAAGTCTCCGCCAGTGTCCGCACTTTTTCATGGTTCATATTTGGATTTTCTTTTTGAATGCGTTCCTGTGTGTCTCTTATGATTCTCTCAGCCTCTCTGAGCATTGCAGAGGTGTAATAACGTCCTCCATTCGTCTCTATCATTGTGCTGATCTTCTGCAGCAGCTCTTTGACCTGAGAGGGATCTTTGTCTCTGTTGTTAAAAACATGATATCCTCCATGACACTGTTTGAGGAAGTCACTCAGATGCTCATTTTTTTCAACCAAGTCGTCTATAGAAATTCCATCAGCCTCCAGATCGTCTCCACGGGTGAATAAGGCCATAGTGTAATGTGCTGCCTCTTTTCCGAAAATCATGTGGATGGTCTCCACTGTTTCTTGATCTTCTTTTGTAAACCGGGCAGCCTGGATCACAACCAGGAACACATGAGGACCAGGAGCAGCGAATGAGATGCACTGAGCAATCTCTTCATTCATCTCTTCTTTCTCTCTCTGCAGTCTATCTTCCATCTCTCTCTTCACCTGCTCCTCTCTGTCTCTCTTTTTTTGTGTCTTTTCCCTCTGTAATTGCATGTCAGTTATTTTTGTGGCAAAGAATCCTGGAGTATCAATTACAACCAGTTCTTTGTCATAAAAGGATACTGTCTCCTTCTGGCACTCAGTTGTTACTGGAGAAGATGAAGGCTCAGATTTAAATTTCTTTTCCCCTAGGATGGTGTTTGCAGTTGCACTCTTTCCATTCCCACTCTTCCCAACAAGCACAATCCTGAATCTTTTGTCCTCTGGATTCCACTTTGGAACTTCACATTCATCATGGTTCTCCTCTAGATTGTCCATTTCCTCAGTGTTCTTCACTGCAGCTGTTGGAATATTTACAAACGTATTTTATACAGTCATGGGCTGTATTATTCATGAAACAGAATAATCAACACTGTTCCAATCCAGTTTTATTTGACATTTTGTTGAAAGACTAAGTGCTGGTTGATATTTCTACGCCAAAAAATAGTTCAAAATACCACAAAAAATGTGGCACAAATAAAGGTGTGAGGTTGAATGTTGATGGAACTGGGAACTATTTTCTGTAGTGCTATAAGTTCTGCCAGAGAGAGAGACAATAAAGCAGCCATAATTTGTGATGCTCTTCAACTGCTCTTCAGAATGGAGATGACGGTTTAATGGTGCTGAGTGTACTCATGGCAGGGCATCACAATGGTGGCTCTGCTCTCAGACTGAAGATTTTCCAACCTTGGCATTACACAGTGTAGAGATATTGGTTGAATTGATGAAACGTGTGTGGAAAAAAGCTAGAGCACAGTATGGCATCCATATAAGATTAGTTACTCAACTCTGATATACAGTACATTTTGTTACGTCCCCCTGCGCCCCCTTCAGCCCAGCAGTGGCAGTGCTGTGGTTGTAGGGTGGTGACAGGATAGGCCTCATCAGGGGTTGCATCTGGCGGCAGGTGACGTCGCATTTAAAAGTAGCCTTGGGACTCCTCCTTGCCCTCTCTCTCGTTACCAGCATTTTTGAGTTTTCACACGAACACAGACACGCACTCAGCACACTAGCAAACTTTCTCCATTATTTTTCTCCACTACCTTTCCCCTAGACACCTTTTTGATATAATAAACTTTAAGATTATTTTTGGAATAGAGCCGGTCGTAACAAGTACATTTGGGGAATAGCACTATTACATGGCCCCATTAGGATATTCCTGACTCTCTGGTCAACATTGATGGATTTTTGTTCATTTGTACGGACAGGACAGAACAGTCTGGGGAAAATCAGAGTAGGGTGTAAGGAACCTGCTCATTATGGGCGACTTTAACCACTGCAAATTATATTCGAGCAGTACTTCAAGTGCAGCACACATGACAAAAGAACTCTCAACAATAGGTGCTGTGGTAATGTCAGCAATGCAAACACATAAGCAAAACACATATCTCCCCTGGCCAACTCGTTCACTTAAAGCTAACATACAGAAGCATGCGCTCAAACGCAGCAAACCCCAAGTGAAACAACTGCATGAAATGAGGAAGGGACAAAATCTCTTCAGATCTGAAAGAGACAAAAATATGTTGGATATCTATACAAATATGGATAAGGCAATGTCTTAGGAATATCCTATATTTTCATGAAAATTCAGTGAAGGTTTTAGCCTGTAGAGGTCTTACTGTACAGACACCCCCAAAATAAATAATGATGTAGCCGTCTAACCCATATTGCCAAAATTTTATTTCTACAACTCAAACATATAGGGGGGCAGTCTTAATATAATTTTGGGTGAGGTATGCCACCCTATTGGACAAGTATTTTCACTTCTCTTTAGTATTGAGGGACGTTATGTTATACTTTATGGCATGCCTGTCTATCTTTATGGCATGCCTGTCAGTTCCTGTAAAGTGGATGAGTTAGTAAGGGGTTGTCTTTGCATGGGTTTCAAAAGCAAAGGTTACTTCTTACAGTAACATAAAACTTCTTCACATAGCACTTTACCATTTATGCTATGGGGTTTATTGTAGACTGAATAGACCTTTAGACAGACAGAATAGAATGTCTTAGTCACATAATACTTTATCATTTGCGCTCTTCGGGGTTACTGTAGAGCAAATAGGCCTAGACTTTACCTCAAAATGTATTTTAGATAGATAAATAAATAAATGTTTAATTTAATTGTAACTGGTCAGAAGGATCCAGTGGTGACAGGGAACCAAAAAAGTGTTGTTGCAAGACTAGACCACTACTGTACAATACCTGTACAAACGGTGTATCTTTTATGCTTTTCCCGTTCATCTGTAGTAGAGGGCATTAAGTTTGCCTGTATTTCGTATGGTCCTTACAGAGTTGTTGTTAGATTCACATATATTTGTTGGACTATAATCTGCTTCCTAACACAATCAATATAAAAATACATATCAATCATATATACATGTGAAATTATACAGTGGGTACTTACATGGTTTTGTGGAAATTTTGCCCATGATGTCTACTCAGTCACTCTTGATGATAAAAATAGGCGAATAGTTTCATTTTCATTTCTTTGGTAAGCTCTGCTTCTAGTGCCTCTCCCTCTAGCCCATAAACTGGCCATAAACACAGGTATGGACTTATCTCATTTAGTCGAATGCTGCTATAATCATGTAGAACATTTAAGGAATATCTCTGGTGTCTTGGAACAGAAGAGTAGATATTGGGGTGAAAAGAATCAATTACAATGATGGCCCTGCCATGATTTAATATTTTTTATTATTTATTTACACTGGACACTGGACACTGGAATCCAGTGTGTCCTATTGCAATAGATAATGGATACTGTGTTATACTATTATAATAAAAAACACAAATTAATGTCATAGATTCAACAGGGAGAAGAAGGGGGATTGTGTGCACCACAGAAGATCATGTCTTGATGCTCTGCATCATTGTCAATAAACTTTGGGTTTATAATCCAGATTTTTCTAACTACTGAAAAGGCCTAAAAAATTGAGTTTAAAAACACATTTTCCTGGATTATTCTTTATCTCCTGTAGCAATTCTTCAGTCTGAGAAGGATTGTTGTCTCCGTTGTTTTAAAGTCATACAGATGTGGATTTCCATTAAATTCATAGATGAACAAGTCCATACACTGTATTGTGCTGCCCCCTCTCAAATTCCTCTGAATGTCATAAAAGTGCTACTGGCAATTATAGTAGCTACAGCTTGTCACATTTTATGTGGTATTTTGAACATTCTGGAACTTTTTTCGGTGTAGTAACTAGCACAAAAAAAAAGCTGGATAGGAACCGAATTTAACCAGTAACAGAAAAAGATCTCTGGATTGCCTCTAGGATTAGATATGACTAGTTCAGCTGTGTGCTACATTTACTAATTGACTAATTGATGACCTGAGTCAATGGACTATGTGACTAACCCTGCCTTTTATTATCCTAGGATCTCACATGCCCTGAGGAAATGACGCATACCACGCCCCTTTTCTTCGTCAACTCATCTCGTTTCCTCGTACAGCTCAGACTTGACTGAGCAACACCTCCAATGATGAATCCAAGACGGCTGTGGCCTGTGTCACTTGCTGTTTACATAGTGTTTGGACTGTTTTAGTGGTTTAAATAACTATTTCAATCATTCATATTAAGACTGCATCCATACTCCCTACTATGGATGTGGGAGTCAGTGTTGTAGTGAGGCCAATGTTGAACACGGACTTGTATCAAAACTAGATGTACCGCTTGGCGGTACAAAATATGACCGCCGCTCAGTTCTGCACATTCTCTGCATATATATGATGCTTGTCAACTTGTTTGTATCTCTCTCATGTTATAAATGTGTGTCTGCATGAGTGAGTTTGCTTTTGTGTACAAGTATAAGAGTGTGTGTGTGTGTGTGTGTTTATGTGTGTGTGTGTGTGTACCCGTGCGCATGTGTGCTTATGTGTACAGTATGTAGTGTGTGTGTGTGTGTGTGTACCCGTGCGCATGTGTGCTTGTGTGTATGTAGTTATGAGCACTATGGCAAGCCGTTCAGGAAAAAAACCTTGAATATATTGAATGAAGTCCTGAATATATTGAATGAAACTCCGGATATATTGAATGAAAGAAAACCTTGAATATATTGAATGAAACTCCGAATATATTGAATGAAGTCCCGAATATATTGAGTGAAGTCCCAAATATATTGAATGAAACTCCGAATATATTGAATGAAAGTCCGAATATATTGAATGAAACTCAGAATATATTGAATGAAAGTCCAGAAATTTCGGTGGAATTCTTGGATTCTCTCATAGACTTCAATGTTACAGAATGAGCTTCTAGACTGCATAAATTCGAGCGCCGCCCAGAACTACCTCATTTGGCATTAGCCTCATGACTCCAGGAAGTGGGTGCTCATGATTTATCTCCGTAAAGAAGGATCTCTGGTACCGCTTGGGTGGAGTGAATGAGTAAATGAGGCAAAAATATTAAATAAATTATAGTTTTATTAATAATTTCATTGATCGCAGCAGCAAGGTAAAATAGTTTAGTTAAGTCACAGTCAGTTATTTTGGCCGAGTAGTAATCCAGCTGCGTTACCACCTGTACAGCACAGGAAGCGGCGACGATCCCACTGAAGGTTGGCGTAGCAGCTAGCTAGCGGCGACGATCCCACTGAAGCAGCGACGATCTCACTGAAGGTTAGCGTAGCAGCTAGCTAGCAGCGACGATCCCACTGAAGGTTGGCGTAGCAGCTAGCTTCAGTGGGATCGTTGCAGCTTCCTGTGCTGTTCACTGGTGGTGGTAACGCGGCTGGATTAATTACTACTCGGCCAAAATAACTGACTGTGACTTAACTAAACTATTTTACCTTGCAGCTGCAATCAATGAAATTATTAATAAAACTGTAATTTATTTAATATTTTTGCTTCATTGACTCATTCATTGCAACCACTCCACCCAAGCGGTACTGACTGGTCACAGGCATTTCCATACTTGTGACACACATAAGATACCGCTGGCACTGACCTCCATCGGGCATCTTATTCGAGTTTCATTCAATATATTCGGGCTTCATTCAGTATATATTCGGAGTTTCATTCAATATATTCAAGGTCTTCATTCAATATATTCGGAGTTTCATTCAATATATTCAGGTTTCATTCAATATATTCGGGACATTTCATTCATTCAATATATTCGGAAGGTTTCATTCAATATATTCAAGGTTTTTTTCCTGAACGGCTTATATAGAGCACATATGATGTAAATGATTATTTGAATTTTGTAACCCAGTAACCATTCACTTAATAGCACCATCTACTGGTCAATAGTTGTAGTCATTAAATGTACTGTACATATAAATTCATTTATTTTATAGCCCCCCATGGATGAAATCCCACAAAATTTGACATATTCCCACAAGATGTCAGGTTCATCATACACATTAAATTTGGTGCAGTTCTTAGCATCTGATCCAAAGATAGGGGCAATTAAAGCAGTATAATATTGGATTTTAATTTTTTACCATGTGGGTGCAATTTACAAATGACTGGTTATAAGCTAAGTTGATGTGGGCTCTTGAGACCAACATTCCATAAAAATTTCATCATCCTAAATGTCACGGGTCAGGTAGTTTTTCAGGAAAAACTGCATTTTTGGGGTTTCACGGGGGGGGGGGCACGCAAAGATGGAGTGGCCCCCGGGGACCAAACGAAATTTTTCCGTAAAAGTCTACAGGGGCTACATGCCCACCAAGTTTCATGTGCCCCGGTGTTACGGTGTCCCGGGAATCGTTGACCAAAAATTCAGGAAGTAGATGACGGGAGAAAAAAAAAAAAAAAAAAAAACTTTGACAATCATTATATGACCGCTACGCTTGCTACGCAGCGGCGGTCATAATAAGTGTCCTAAATGTAGCCTAGGGTTGCGAACAGAAAACAAACAATGACGTGAACATTGACGTGAACATTGTTTTCACTTCTCCATGTGCTTTTCCACGTTGGACAAGTTTGCATAATAACGCTTGGAGTGGAAAGTCACATGACAATTTGAGCTCTGAGACGACTTGACGAGGATAATCAAATGCACCACAATTGATGTGATGACTTGCGTCATGTGATGTATCAGTGGTCTATCACCTGTTGGGATGGGACCTTAGTTTATCTCACTTGCTTAGTTTTGAATTGAGCCTGATGAAGCAACTGGCGAAACGCGTTGCTCAATAAAAATCACTAAAAAGTATAACAGTGTGCGGTGGCTACCTCTTCTTATATATGAACTTTAAACCTGCAATCCACCAGCACCTTTTTCAAGTTGACTGTGCAAAGGGATTTTTTCTATTTTTCAGGATAGGAACTGTATTTCACTAATTATTTTGGAACATCAACGGAAACCACTAACCACTTGATGAGCAGCACATGTTTTAAAATAAAGGTTTTAGGTTCTTTTAGGGTCATTATCAGATATGCACAAAGCAAGCCATTCTGAAGCAGAAAAGTGGGGATTCTAAATGAGCCAAATATCAGAGACAGGAGCAGTCGTCAAATTTTTGGTGTCGATGAATCTATTTCATCCTAGACACTCCAGAAAAGGGGCTAAACATGCTAAAAAGAGAACTTACCCTTTAATTGATATTGTAAATATCTATATATGATATTCTAAAACTGATAGTTCCAGTCCTCTACTGTGATTGGTTGAAAACGCGTTCGATGCCATTGTAAATTAGGCATTTAGCACGGCTCCAACCTTACCTCACTCACGTCAGATGTAGCGCTACGCGCGTTCATCTGATATTCAGCGATAGACGAATTATTTCAGGAGCCAGAAATCCTTGAATCTAACTGGGCAAACGGCTTGTCCATCAATTTAATTGACGTACACTGCAGCCAACCACATCGAAACCAACCGAAGACGCTCGTTACGTTTGTTGGATTGGTTGGATTCAAAAGCAGTTGCTTCTTCGCTACGTCACACCCTCTACAGCAGCCAGCGGCCCTGATTGGTCCGGTTAGAGAATAATGGCTTGAAATCTCTCTGATGGGCTTCAACATCAGATCGTTGCGCAGAAGTGCCTTACGAAAGTTACGTAGCGCATGATCTGACGTGAGTGAGGTAAGCTCCAACCGCATTTCGTTCTAAACTGCTGCGCCATAAGAAAGTGAATGGAGCGGCGCTTATGCGTTACTTGGCAACCATTCAGTAAGAGGAAGTATGTTTTTTGGCGGAGGAATCAAGGAATCAAGGAATAACTTGCTATATTTCTCGTGGTTATGTTTTCCGTTAATGAAACAATTGCCGGTTAACGTGGTAACAGTTTTAAAAGCGCAATAAACCCCTCGAGTCCGGTATAAATGCTGGTTTTTAGCACGGATGTCTAACGTCTAACAACACCCGTGCTAAAACCAGCATTTACACCGGCCTCTCGGGATTTATTGCTTACTGCTATAATCATTCCATCACTTTAAAAGTGACTATTAGATTGATGAGAAACAATGATGCAGAGTTTAATTTATTAGCTTGTTTTTTAATGATTAAGCACTAGAGCATGGGTACATATATAACAAAGTACATATATTTCTTAGATTATTATTCATCATTCAAGAAATCACATAGGGAATGACTTATACAAACTACAAATAGACAAATAAGGTTGTTTAGAAGAAAAACAATTAAGCAATCTAAATCATAATTACACATTGTTATTGTGTTTTATTAACTGGTACCAGTGATGTTCATAAGTCTTTTTTTCCAAGTCCAAGTCAAGTCTCAAGTCTTTGTACTCAAGTCCAAGTCAAGTCTCAAGTCCTGAGGGGCAATGCCAAGTCAAGTCTCAAGTCAAGTCTCGAGCCTCCCAAGTCCATGTCAAGTCTCAAGTCTCAAATGACTGAAATTATTGTTTTCTCATCAAATACTGTCAGCGATCATAGATCTCATCAAATACTGTCAGAGATCATCTATTACTGCAGTAGAGCTGGGCGGTATGACCAAAATCTTATATCACAAGATTTTTCAGAAGCACACCACTTTTACAGAATTTCTTTCTTTTTTTTTTTTTCCATATTACCATATGGGCTATGAGTCATGACTACTTGAGATTGAACCAAAATATAATAATAGATTTCCTGCTTGGACTCTTTACTCCTTTTCTCCCCAAGTCGAGCCTTTTTGAATCTTGGAGGAAAAAAATCCATTTGACAGGGTGGACAAAATTATGCACACAATCGGCTATTGACAAATCAGCTGTAATGTTAGACCTTAGAAAATTTAGAATGCAGTTGTATGCATGAGTTACATTGCACCTAAGAGGAAATTGTGCCTATGCTTTCCCATAACAAAACATCAGAAAAACCGAAATAATGAAATGAACACTTCTGTGACATGAACATTGTTCACGAGTCACAAGGCTCAAGTCCGAGTCAAGTCTCAAGTCATTGAGGGCAAGTCCAAGTCAAGTCTGAAGTCTCTAGAATGAGCGACTTAGGCCCAATCCCATTTCTATTCCCTAACACTAGCACTCGTTTTCGAGTTCCCTCCAAGATGAGACACCCCTCGATTGTGTAGTGAGAAGTGCGATCTTCCCCTAATAAATGGGACAGCACTTCGCATAAAAACGTCTTTGCCTGTTTCATGCGTCTATCGTTAACACTGAACGGATATAAGGCTCTTAACCGGGGTAAACTGTTCAAAAGCCGTCATCGACAATTATCATCACCCACATGAGAGGCTCTGGTAATTCTGGTGAAAGATTTGCGCACTTTGAAAAATATTGATCTTTCTAATAGTCATGTTTTAACACACCAGTGCGGAATTCAACTGAATTTACATCAAACTAAGATATCCCAACATTAAAACATATATATACATGCTTAATTGCAACAGTAGCTATATTTCTGAAGTTCTTATCCAGAGCTGAGAGAACGGGACACAGCTCGGGCAGTCGGACACAGATCGGGTACCGACACGCAGTTCGCAAAGAATCGTGGGTATTTTCATCTTCACTTCAACTTCACTTCGTTCGAAGTCTGCACCAAACCTCCCTCCGTTTGAAGGGGCGATTTGAAGGGCTGAAAGCCACTATCCCTCGGTCCCGAAAGTATTGGGACACCCTACACTTACACATGAACGCGCAAACCGAGTGTTAGGGCCAAAATCGAGGGGAAGTGATAGTGAAGTGATAGAAATGGGACTGGGCCTTAAGTCAAGTCCAAGTCCAACTCTAGAGTCCAAGTCCCCATCACTGACTGGTACTAATGAATAACTATACTAAAGCCCCTCCCATTTGCACACCCACTACACCCACACTGGTCCCCCCACATCTCCCACCACCAATTCCAGAATTCCAATTCTACTTTTTTCCTTCTTAAAGCTTTTTCTCAAGCTTTCTGGTACAAATGACTGCTGCACATCACTCAGGTGCTGCAATCACTACAAATTTTGTAAAACACTTTGCGTTTTTAGAAAAAGCTCTATATAAATGTTTCTCATATTTGATCTCATAATTATTTCCATTACACAAATGTCCTTAGCCTATAATCTATTCAAGAAGCCAGATATGCCTAATTGTGTGCATTAACCTCAAAGATGTGGCATTAGTTTGAGCTAAAAAACTAATACTAAAAAATTACTATTGTGGTCTGTTCATATGGTTTAAGGAGTTGCATCTTGACAATACTTAATATCACAGTATGGTGCAAACCCCCTTTATCTTTGCCTCAACTACAACTGCCAGTAGGTCCTTTATGCTCCTTAAAATTGCGACAGATGCTGCAGGTCCTGCTACAGTCACAAATGCAGTTCCAATACACCAACATTAAGAGCTATTGCGTTCTCGATAAATGAGTTGTCCTTCTCTGCTCTTTGTCTTGCTTCTGTGGGTGTTATATTTGGGTTTTCTCTCTGCAGGCGATTGGTTTCTTCCACTATGGCTCTCTCAGCCTCTTGGAACATTTCATTGGTGTAAAATCTTTTTGCATTTACAGTAACCATTTTGTTTAATCTTCTTCAGCAGCTCTCGAACCTGAGTGGGACTTTTATCTTTGTTGTTAAAAACATGATAACCTCTACATTTCATAATGAAATCAGATAAGGCCTTATTTTCACCAATGAATGTTTCAATATCCATCTCCAGATTGTCTCCATGGGTGAACAACGCCATAGTGTAATATGTGGCCTCTTTTCCAAACATCTCCTGAATGATGTTCACTGTTTCTTGCTCTTCTTTTGTAAATCTGCTCAACTGAATCACAGTCAAGAACACATGGGGACCAGGAACAGAAAAAGAGATACATCTAGCAATCTCTTTCTTCACCTTCTGTATGTTTTCAACAGTGTCAAACAGACCTGGAGTGTCCACTACAGCCAGTGTTTGGTCATTAAACTTTGCTATTTGCCTCTGACACTCTGATGTTACAGTGGCAGAAGAATGCTCAGACTGAAAAGCTTCTCTTCGTAAGATGGTGTTTCCCGAGGCACTCTTCCCGGCTCCAGTCCTTCCAACAAGCGCAATCCTTAATGTCGGTTCTATAGGGAAGAACAAACATGTTACTCATGTTCCCGTCTCCAGTCCTCCCAACAAGCACAATCCTTAATGTCGGTTCTATAGAGAAGAACAAACATGTTACTCATATTCCCGGCTCCAGTCCTCCCAACAAGCGCAATCCTTAATGTCGGTTCTATAGGGAACAACAAACATGTTACTCATGTTCCCGGCTCCAGTCCTCCAAACAAATACAATCCTTAATGTCGGTTCTATAGGGAAGAACAAACATGTTACTCATGTTCCCGGCTCCAGTCCTCCCAACAAGCACAATCCTTAATAATGACTGTTCTATAGGGAAGAACAAACATGTTACTCATGTTCCCAGCTCCAGTCTTCCAAACAAGCACAATCCTTAATGTCGGTTCTATAGAGAAGAACAAACATGTTACTCATATTGGTAAGAATAATTTCCCACTAATAGATCTTCACAGTGACATCACCAATATAAAGAAACAGTGAGTCAGTGGGAGGCCTGTTTAAGGTGATTTTGACGGCTCTCTATCTCTCTATCTCTTACACACCGCTCACGCACAGGTTCGTGTGTGAATCGGCCGTCAGGCATTCTGATGCGAATTTGGCTTTTTTCTTTTTTAATCTAAATAACTTATATTTCCTTAACAAAAACAAAATAAGTTAGTATTTGTTTGAGGTGTTCTTTATGGAAGGGCAGACTGTGGGTGGGCCCTACAGTGGGCTGATTTGGTACAGATTAGAGATAACTGCCAAGGTTGCCTAATGCTGAAACCGACTCTGCATCTGATTGTTCTTTAAATGTTGTTGGTGTGAATAAACACACTGATGTGTGAATATGTGTGATGTGTGAATAAACACACCAACAAGTCTCACTGTACCTTACTAATTGAGTAATAGCAAACCATGCAAGACAGTCATGGTAGAGCTAGGCCTACAGTAAGTTTGTAGAACACATAAAATATGTATTTTATGTAAATACAAAATGTCTTCCAAACATCAGAGAAATGGCTCATGTCAGACCATTCTCCCCTACCTGAGGGTGAAGACGGTGATGAGAGCACTGCAAAACAATAGAGAGACACAAGTTAGGTGTTGACCTAGCAAGGGACTTTTTTTTCTATCAATAGGCCTATATCGCTAGCCTGACATAGCCTGCCCATAATGCGAATGTTCATCCGTATCCATGGTCTGGGAATGGTCCTCTGGGGTGTGTTTACATCGGTAGAGAGTCTACCAGCCAATAAGCGAAGCTGATTAGACGAGCTGTCCAATCATTTCAAACCAGAAGTGAATGCCCTCCCCTCCGCAGTATAATTGCGTCAGGTTAAAGAACCTCCAGACCATGAATACGGATGAACAGCAGTATTATGGTCGGGCTATGTCAGGCTACTATAATCAGATGGAAAAAGTTATATGCAGACCAGTGTTGTCGTCTTAACATAAGATGTGGGTAAATTCTGAATTTTGTGATCATTGCAAATTGTGATATGCAGATGTTTAAACAGACAAATGATTTTTGATAATGGAAGATTATTGCTGTGGTATTGAATTAATAATTTTGTAACTACAAGCTCTGCGACCCACCCATAACAGCTCAGCAACCCACTTTTGGGTCCCGGCGAACAGAGGTCCATTCCTTAACAGTATAGTTGTTATCAGGTCCAATTCTGTGCTTGCTGCTTCTTTTGATGTCTGCCACTTCCACAGAGGATTTAAATGATTTCCATCACAATTAACTGAATCAATGAGCTATTATTATTTTACATGATAATTAAATTGAAAGGCAATAATGTATTTCACTGCCCTGATTATGTACAAAGTAATCTCTATTAAAGCTTATAGAAAAAAGCCTAATGCATGATTACTGGAAATTAACACCTGATCTTACAATTTCATTACTATATTTTAAATTCTCCATCAAGTCTCATCAAAACAACAAAGTATTTCCTCATTATTACCATTTTGTTATTATTGACTTATTTCTAATAACATGGATAATTCAGTAATTATTAGGCCTAAGTTAAAACTGTCCTAAAACCAATTTATCAAATTGTATAATGGCCTTTGAATTTCTAAGATGATGCTCAGTTTTATTTCCTTACCAAAGCGTTAACAACTTCAAAATGGCATTTCATTGTTTGATCTGTCTATTTACAAGCCATGTGTGTTTACTCATGATCAAGTATATCAAGCTCCCTTTTGTGTATGTTGGCAAATACTTTAGGCTGGCGTTACACAACTGTAAGTATGCAAGGTGTTGAACAAGTTGTCTTGCAATCTATCTACAACTGTATATTTTTTGCTGAGAGGCAGTTAGAGCAGAAACTGTATTGCTTTGTTGCTGGTGGCTTGTACCATTTGCCAACAGGCCTGTGCACTGTCTCACACCACTCATCAACTATCCACTTCCAGGCACCACTGTCCTGTGACACGTGTCTATTATAACAAACCTGAACCCTAAACATAACATGGGACAGTGGCATGTCACACTGGACACAACACAGGTGAGCAAGTGCCACCTGACAGGGGACCAGCGCCACAGGCCAGGTGGCACAAGACAGTTGTTGAGAGGCAAGTCCACAGGATGGTTAGTGAGTGGTGCAAACCACCAGCAACAGTACAATACCGTTTTTGATCCTGATGATACTGATTTGTTTACATTTGAGAAAAATGTAGGCATTTTGTGTATATTGCACATTGCGTTGGTTTCAGAAATGAAAGGAAGACAGATAAATGCTATAGATTGCTCTATTTATACTCTACTCAAGAAAGTGATAAAATACCAGGAGAAGAAGGCGGCCAGGTCTTTTAGTTGAATTCTACCTAAATTGTGTTATTACGGTTTTGAATGAGTGAGGGCATAATTGGGGGAAAAAAAAATAATAATAGTAATTGTTGTTCCTTGTGCACTGAAATCCAATCTGTTATGAGGTCCTAAACATCAATATTTTACTTCAATATTTAAGTCCAACCTTATATGTTAGATATTTTTTCTTACATTTCAGTTCACTACTTCGTGACACCAGCTCCTAAAATGCACATAATGCTACCTGGACAAACATGAAATATCCATGACCATTATTACAGAAAAATATGTTCAACATCTTAAATATGAAAATTGTACTTACGGTTGCCCATGTCTTCCTTTATAATCAGGTAGGCTAGTTGCTCTTCTGTGTATTAATTGTGTTGTTGTTGTAGTTGATATGTATAACTGTCGTAGTGAATTTCCTTCTCAGGTTTCTATTCAATACTGTACAGGTGCTTCTTGTACCCTCCTCCACCCTCTTTCTGTTTAAAGGAACATGCAACCTTTTATGAAATTGCATTATTCATTATATGTGGAATTACCTAGACTATGTGTGCACAAGCAATTTGGTCCTGGTACATAAAAATGTCTAATTTAGCTTAGTTATTCACATTTGAAGTTTGGGGAAACATAATTTCGGTCTTCTTGCAATGTACTTTTGCATAGTTTGATTGAAAATAAAGTTCGCTTTGACTAAATTGTTGTCCCCCTGCCTTGTCCACTCCCCAGGAAATAAATATATAGATAAATTAATCTTACATCTACGTAGCCTACACATCACGATATAATCAAATATTTTGTATTAATTACTTGTGTTGGCTGGGTTAGCTGGCGGAATGTGGTAAATTTTCAGCCCAGTGGTCATTAGAATGTTCAACTTTCATGCTGTGGGTTTGTTGTAGATGATGAGGTATCGGGTTCAAAACTTGTGAGGTGCGAAACGACCTTGGGTATGAATAGTCCGCTTCAACCCAGTTATTGTATAGGCTACACTGAGGAAAAAGAAAAAAAAGTTTTCATTTATTTGACTAGTTTGCATATTGAACCATGATTTATTATTATTATTATTATTATTATTATTATTATTATTATTATTTAGAGGGAATTGTTTTTGTGTTTTGTGTCGTTTATCCAGGTAAAATATCCTATGTTGCCTAAAAACGTTGCACAGAGAGTGGCTATTATCATTCTGATAACAGACAGAAGAACTCAGCAGAAGCTGGACAAATTTACCTGCAGTAATGTCCTCGTACCCTAATGAAATGGCTTGCCACGGGGTGTGCCACGGGGTGTGCACTGTCTGTGCATCCATTTTGAATTTTGAAAGTTGGAATTTTTCCACAGGAATTAACAAGAATTTACAGGAATAAACTGTGAATGATCAAAGTTGAAGGCTAGGAACATAAATACAAAAGGTGTAACACACTCTCATATAATAGTAAACAGTCTGACTATTGATGTTCAACTCAGTGTTATGTCCTTAGACATATTTCTTGGATTGTATACATATTTGTTGTATTAATGATTGTATTGTCTGTTGGTTAGTGTGTGTGTGTGTGTGTGTGTGTGTGTATTGTATGCTGCCTGTGCTTTCCTCTGTCTGTGTCTCTCTCTGCTCCCTCCTGTGAACAGGCAATCAAGTTAATTGGGGGCGGAGCTTTGCCTGTTAACCCAGCCTGGGCCTGATTGGCTGAGAAGACAACAAGATGGTGTACTTAAGCCTGGCTGCCCTCTTCACTTGGAGATTCTCTCCTCTCCCACCTCAGACCGCTTGTTGTTGCTGCTACTGAGGTTGTTGTTGCTCTTGTGCTCTTGTTGCTCTTGTTGCTCTTGTGCTCTTGTTGCTCTTGTTGCTCTTGTGCTGTGCCATAAGCCTACCACTTTTTGTACATTTATTTGTCTCATTGTTTGTTTGATTCTTTTCTTTTTCTCATTTAGTTATTTGGTTTGGGTATTTGAAAGCCGTAGGGAGTTGGGTGCCATTTTATTTGATATTTACTATTTTCTCCTGTTTTTGGCTAGTTAGGGAGTGAGGGTAATTTTCTGTTGTTAATTTGTTTCTTTATTTCTTAGGTAAGTTAGTTCCACTCCTTAAGCAAGATTCTGTTGGTTTGTTATTTTGGCCTTTCCCTCTCCTGAAGTGAATGCTTTCTGTTTTCTATGTAAAATAAATACTTATTCTTGTTTAAGTCAGTTGTGCTTTGGGATTTCATTTCTGTTTTTCTGTTACGCTACCCTGACCCCTAGAATTTAAAAGAGTGCCGTAACAGAATTGGGGGCTCGTCAAACTTATCTTTTTCTTGACTTTCTTTTTGTGAAATTGGCTATGTTGAGCTGTTGTCTGATGTTTGCCTAATTGGGAAGCTAAGTTGTGTTTGTCTGGCTGTTTTCTTTAGGTGAGGGAGGACGGTATCATGTCTTTTGATCTGATTGCTTTCACATTGTTTCCTAGCTTGGAACAGTTTAATCTGTGTCGTAAAGATGACTTGCTGCAGGTTGCAGATTTCTTTGATATTCGTGTCGCACGCTATGCTAAAAAGGGTGTCATTAAAGAACAGCTCTATAATGAGTTACGTAGGCAAGGCATATTGCCTGATGAGTCTGAGCAGACATCTGATGTGCCTCCACCTCCTCCTCCTCCTGTTGCTGCTCCTCCTGCTGCTGTTGAGGCGGCTCCTGCTGCTGCTGCTCCTCCTGCTGCTGCTGCTGCTGAGGCTCCTCCTGCTGCTGCTGAGGCTGCTGCTGGTCCAGTGGAGGGCGCTGAAGCAAAGCCCGTCACCATTCATGGGTCTCCCATACCCCGTTATGACCCTACGCTAGCACTGCAGCTTAAAGAGTTGGACCTAGAGATTAAGAAGCAGGAGCGTGAAACACAGATTCTTCGTTTACGTGAAGTGGAGTTAATGACTGTGGGTGTTCCTAGGCCTAGTTTTGGTCTCAGGTCTGCTCGTAACCCTGCGCCAGCTTCTCCTTCTCCTGCTCCACCCTCTCTTCCTGCTCCAGTGCCTCCTTCTGCTACAGTGCCATCTCCTGTTCCAGTGCCACGTCCTCCTGTCTCAGAGCCTCCTCCTGCCCCAGTCTCTCCTGTGTCTGTCACTGCTGCCGCCACTGCCCCAGCTAGGGACTTTGATGTCAGTAAGTACATTAAACTTGTACCACCTTTTAGAGAGACAGAAGTAGATTCTTATTTCATTGCTTTTGAGCGGATTGCTGAAAAATTGAATTGGCCTAGAGATATGTGGGCTCTTCTTTTGCAGTGTAACCTAGTGGGCAAGGCCCAAGAAGTGTATACTGCCTTTGCCAGTTGAACAGTCCCTTGATTATGATGCTGTTAAAACTGCTGTACTAAGAGCTTTTGAATTGGTCCCTGAGGCCTACCGCCAAAAGTTTAGAAGTCATGTGAAATCAGCCCGACAAACTTTTGTTGAATTTGCGCGAGAGAAAAGAGTTCTCTTTGAAAAATGGTGCTTAGCCACCCGGACTACAACCTTTGAGCAATTGCGAGAGCTAGTTCTTGTAGAAGACTTCAAGAACTGCATGTCAGAAAGTGTTGTTGTTCATTTGAATGAACAGAAGGCTGCTACTTTGTCAGTTGCTGCTGTGCTGGCAGATGAATTTGTATTAACACACCGATCCAGTTTTGTCTCCTCTGTGCGTCACGACAGGACCCGATCCTCAGCCACTGAAAGTTCGGTGAGGAACCCCCCCGCTGCCACCACCAGAGTGTTCTCCCAGTCCAATAGAGCGGGCGGAAGTGCAGGCCGTGACCCACCTCCGAAGAGATCAGATGATAAGCGTGTGTGTTTCTTCTGTCTTGACCCAGGCCACCTTATCACTGACTGCAAAGCGTGGAAGCAAAAGAATGCTGGTTCTAGGGCCAAACCTTCCATATTTGCTCTCCCCATACCCAACGCCTGCTCCTCCCTGGCTGAATCCACTATATATGACCCCTTCAAGATGACTGGCATGGTCTCTCTCTCTCAAGAGGCTGAAGGTACTCAGATTTCAATACTGCGTGACACAGGTGCTGCACAGTCCTTTATTCTTGAAAGTGTTTTGATGTTTTCTGACAAGACGTATAGTGGTACAAATGTGTTGATCCGTGGCATTGAGCTCGGCTGTGTTAAAGTACCCCTACACACTGTCTATCTGAAATGTGACTTGGTTTGCGGATATGTCAAAGTGGGTGTTCGCAAACAGTTGCCTGTAGAGGGCATTGATGTCATTCTCGGAAATGATCTTGCTGGTGGCAAGGTGTTCCCATGTCCCATTGTATCTGACACTCCCTCTACCTGTGCAGTTTTATCCAAGCAGTTTCCCACTGTGTTTCCAGCGTGTGCTGTGACACGCTCTCAAGCACGGAAATTTGAAGATGTTCTGGACCTGTCTGATTCCTTCCTGGCTCCATCTGGTGAGACTGTTGAATATAAACTGACTGTTGAACCTGACCTCTCTGTCTTTGATCCTTCAGATGTGCCTCTCAAAGCCCCACCTGCTTTGAACATGGGCAGAGATCAACTGGGTGTTGCACAACGGTCTGATCCTTCTTTACTACACTGTATTGAGGCTGCAGTAGAAAAGGAGAAACTACCTGTGACAGGCACCAACTTCTTCTGGGATGGAGGAGTGCTTATGCGCAAGTGGACACCCCAAGCCGTGGATGCAGATTGGAATGCTGTATACCAGCTTGTTCTTCCAACAGGTTACCCAGACCTTGTTTTGATGTTGGGCCATGATCATCCCTTGTCTGGTCACCTCGGGGTCAATAAATCCTTCCAACGGATCGCCAAGTACTTCTTCTGGCCTGGATTGAAGTCGGCTGTGGCTAGTTACTGCCGCTCCTGTCACACATGCCAACTTGCAGGCAAACCAAACCAGGTTATTCCACCTGCCCCACTCCAACCTATTCCTGCAGTGACCGAGCCATTTGAACGGCTCATTATTGATTGCGTTGGCCCATTGACTAGGTCTTCTTCTGGACACATATATATGTTGACCATTATGTGTGCATCCACCCGGTACCCTGAAGCCATCCCCATGCGAAGTATCAAAGCCAAGTTTGTGGCAAGAGAGATTGTGAAGTTCTGCTCCATATTTGGTCTACCTAGAGTTATCCAAACAGATAGGGGGTCAAACTTTACGTCAAAGTTGTTTGCGCAAGTTTTGAGATTGTTGAGGGTGAAACATCAAATGTCAAGTGCCTATCATCCTGAGTCGCAGGGAGCCTTGGAACGATTTCACCAAACTTTGAAAACTATGTTGCGTGCATATGCTGTAAAAGCAGGAAGGGACTGGGCAGAGGGTCTGCCTTTACTGATGTTTGCTATACGTGAGGCTGTGCAAGAATCCCTAGGCTTCAGTCCCGCAGAACTTGTGTTTGGCCACCGTGTTCGTGGCCCTCTAAAACTGTTAAGTGAACAGTTGTTGTCTGTCCAGCCAACCCCTGTGTCTGTTCCAGAGTACGTGGATTCTTTCCGGAAGAGACTGCATCTTGCCTGTGATGTTGCGAAGGCCAACCTGGAACTGTCCCAGTCCAGGATGAAGAAGCAGTTTGACAAGAAGAGTGTTGCCCGCCGTTTCCAACCAGGTGACTCTGTCCTAGTGTTTCTTCCTGTCTCTGGCTCAGCCTTACAAGCCAAGTACTCTGGACCCTACTTAGTTGAAAAGAAACTCAGTGACACAGACTATGTGCTGAATACCCCTGATCGTCGTCGAAAGACTAGGGTATGTCACATTAATATGTTAAAGCCTTATATTGCAAGAAATGTGTCTGCATCTAAGCTTTCGCCTGTGTCTGTGCCAGTTTCATCTGCTGTTGTGTCTCTGTCTTCATCTCCATCTCTCTACAGTCCTGAGGAGGATGGGTTGACTGTTGGTGATGCCCAGACTCCCTGTGTCCGTCTCCAGAACTCTGCTGTGTTGGGTGACTTATCTGGCCATCTCGCCCATCTTCCTAAGCCCCAGCGCAGAGACCTAGTGTCACTGTTGGAGAGGTATCCTATGTTGTTCTCTGATGTCCCGTCTCAAACCAATGTGCTGTGTCATGACATTGATGTGGGTGACAGTCTACCAATCAAGCAGCATTCTTACAGAGTGAATCCACACAAACGTGAGGTGATGAAGACTGAGGTTGGCTATCTTGTTGAGAATGGGTTTGCCAAACCAAGCCAAAGTCCCTGGAGTTCTCCCTGTCTTTTGGTGCCGAAACCTGATTCCACCTATAGGTTCTGCACTGATTACCGTAAGGTAAACAGCGTCACCAAGCCTGACTCTTTTCCTCTTCCACGCATGGAAGATTGTGTGGATAGGGTAGGATCTGCTTGCTATGTCACTAAGCTGGACCTCCTGAAGGGGTATTGGCAGGTACCTCTTACACCCCGTGCATCTGAGATCTCTGCATTTGTAACACCAGACGACTTCATGGAGTACACTGTAATGGCTTTTGGGATGCGGAATGCTCCAGCCACTTTTCAACGTCTAATGCAGAGAGTTTTGGCAGGAGTGCAAAAATGTGAGGCGTACCTTGATGACCTGGTCTTGTATTCTGATAGCTGGGACGAACATGTTAAGTTACTGGACCTTGTGTTCAGAAGGCTTGCTGGTGCTACACTCACGCTAAATCTAGCAAAATGTGAGTTTGCAAAGGCAGTTGTCACCTACCTAGGTAAACAGGTGGGACAAGGCCAAGTTAGGCCTATTGAGGCCAAGGTAGTAGCCATCATTGATTTTCCTGTGCCATCCAATAAGCGCAAACTTCGCCGCTTTTTGGGAATGGCTGGATACTACCGTGGGTTTTGCCCAAATTTTTCTGCCATTGTGTCCCCTTTAACCAATCTCCTTAGTTGTAAGGAAAAGTTTGTGTGGAGTCCTGAGTGTATGGTTGCATTTCATGCTGTGAAGGATCTCCTTTGTCATGCTCCAGTTCTGTCCGCTCCCAATTTTGGTCTGCCGTTTAAGTTAGAGGTAGATGCATGTGCTCTGGGTGCTGGTGCAGTCCTTTTACAGGAAGACGAGGTGGGCATTGACCATCCCATCTGTTACTTCTCAAAGAAATTTTCAAAGTGCCAGCAGAGGTATAGCACAATAGAGCAGGAAGCTCTCGCTCTGCTGTTGGCACTTCAGCATTTTGAGGTATATCTTGGAGGTAGCTCTACTCCCATTGTTGTCTTCACTGATCATAATCCTCTTGTTTTTCTGTCCCGTATGTCTAACGCCAATCAGCGTTTAATGCGCTGGTCTTTAATTGTTCAGGGGTACAATCTGGACATCCGACACAAGAAGGGTGCAGAGAATGTTATTGCTGACGCCCTGTCCCGTGCCCATGGTGCTGACATTTAGGGATTATGTTGTGTGAGTATTTTCTCCATCTTTTTTTTTATTACAAACATGTTTGTAAGTTACTGATGATGTTATGTCTTTACAAACCTCTGTTTGTAATCTAATGGTGGGGGTGTTATGTCCTTAGACATATTTCTTTATTGTATTAATGATTGTATTGTCTGTTGGTTAGTGTGTGTGTGTGTGTGTGTATGTGTATTGTATGCTGCCTGTGCTTTCCTCTGTCTGTGTCTCTCTCTGCTCCCTCCTGTGAACAGGCAATCAAGTTAATTGGGGGCGGAGCTTTGCCTGTTAACCCAGCCTGGGCCTGATTGGCTGAGAAGACAACAAGATGGTGTACTTAAGCCTGGCTGCCCTCTTCACTTGGAGATTCTCTCCTCTCCCACCTCAGACCGCTTGTTGTTGCTACTGAGGTTGTTGTTGCTCTTGTTGCTCTTGTGCTCTTGTGCTCTGTTGCTCTTGTGCTCTGTTGCTCTTGTGCTCTTGTGCTCTGTTGCTCTTGTGGTGTGCCATAAGCCTACCACTTTTTGTACATTTATTTGTCTCATTGTTTGTTTGTTTCTTTTCTTTTTCTCATTTAGTTATTTGATTTGGGTATTTGAAAGCCGTAGGGAGTTGGGTGCCATTTTATTTGATATTTACTATTTTCTCCTGTTTTTGGCTAGTTAGGGAGTGAGGGTAATTTTCTGTTGTTAATTTGTTTCTTTATTTCTTAGGTAAGTTAGTTCCACTCCTTAAGCAAGATTCTGTTGGTTTGTTATTTTGGCCTTTCCCTCTCCTGAAGTGAATATGCTTTCTGTTTTCTATGTAAAATAAATACTTATTCTTGTTTAAGTCAGTTGTGCTTTGGGATTTCATTTCTGTTTTTCTGTTACGCTACCCTGACCCCTAGAATTTAAAAGAGTGCCGTAAC